>OZ018330.1:105410598-105550734 GCA_963969495.1 Ceratothoa steindachneri
AACACTGACGTTAAGCGTCTAGATTTATAATGACTCAATGGGAGTATCAATCACTGTTAATTAAATAGGTAATTTAAGAAAAGAAGGACACTGGGGTTACAGATTACCATTAGTTGTGATGGATTGGAGAGACGACTACTCAGGTCCAGGCGGAGTGGTTCGGGTGGCGTTAACACGAGTTCTCGGGGAGAGGGGGGGGGGATAAAACGACAGGTTCGGGACTGCTGGCTGCAGTTCCGGTTAGTTAACTCCAAACTGGATGTGACACTAACAAATAGTAACTTCCAGTAACTATTTGGATGTTCCTTTTCTTTCTCAAGTCACGTTGAGCAACAGAGCGTATCCTTCTAGTCACAGACTCTGCTGGGCGGGATTTACTTCGGGAACACTTTGAGACAGCGACCAAGTTGTCTCAGCGGCGCGTTGACAGTCGATAGATTACGGCAACGACTCTCGTTCAACGTGAGAGTTACGCGTTACGTGAGTTGGTTGGGGACACTGCTCTAGAGGGATGAAGGGCGTTATTATTTATACCGAGGATTGTGGAAAATCGAGAGAGAGATTCCATTCACGACAATTCGCTCATTGCAGCGCCTTCTGGACAATCTCCATGGTATCATAAAGAAGGCAAATAGAATTTATGCTTCTCTGTGAGATAGGCCTTCTTTCGTCAGATTTCCTGTCGCCAGTTGGAGCAAGGGGGGGGGGGAGAGAGAAATGGGACGAAGGTCAACTCAAACGACAAATTTCTTTCGTTCCCACGATTTTCTGGCGGCATGTGAGTATGTACGTTCCATCCCCTGACACGCCTACCTATTCAAAGAACATTATTCTGCCATGAAATAAGGAATAATGTAAAAATTAACTTCACCGGGGCAATTTGTAATTATCTTCCTCGACTCGAACAATTGAATCGGTAATTTTATCAAAACCATTAGGAATTTACCTTAGTATCTAATGGCTACAAAATACTACTGCTACGTCAGTTTCTCTAATTTATATATACAAAACTAAACAAAACACATACAGAGTACAGGCAAGAAATAATTATTTATACAAAGAGATACACACACAAAAAATAAATAATTGACTATTATTCGCTATCTGAAATTGGGTTTCTCGAAAGGCTATCTGCGAGTACATTGTCAGACCCTTTTAGATACTTGATTTCATAACGGTACTCCGCTAGCAATAATGACCAGCGCATTAGCCTGCGGTTTTGGTTTTTACAAGTTTTTAAGTATGCTAACGGTCTATGATCAGTCTCTATGAGGAATGGACGACCTACCAGATACATTCTAAATTTTGTAATCCCCAAAACAATCTCTAGAGCTTCCAGTTCTACCGTAGCGTATGCCCTTTCACGAGCCGTCAGTCGGCGACTAGCATAGCTTATAGGAGCGGGTTCTTGGTCCTCGTCATATTGGAGTAATACGCATCCAATATCAATTGGGAGGCATCTGTCCTTACGCCAAATTTCTTTTGAGGGTTCGGCAATTTTAAGATTGGGACGGAGACTAGCTTCTCTTTGAGCTCTTCAAAGTGAGCTTCGGCGTCGGGGTTCCACTGGAGGTGGTCCGGGAGTTTCTTTTTTAGCAGATCGTTTAGGAGAGCTGCTACAGAAGCGAATTGGGGTACAAAGCGGCGATAAAACGAAGCAGCACTGAGGAATGACCGTAATTGCTTCTTGGTGCGTGGTAGGGGCATATTTACAATAGCCTTTACCTTCTCTTTCTGTGGGGCCAGATGACTTTCGCCTATTTTAAATCCAAGATATTCTATGGATTTATAAGAAAAATGGCATTTTGAGGGTTTAATAGTTAAGCCATGATGCTTCAAGCGTTCTAAAAGCGGGCGGAGGGACAAGATATGGTCGTTCCATGAACGTGTAGCCACATACACGTTATCAAACTAAAAAGAAACGTTTTTTAAACCGTCTATTACACGGCGCATTATGCGGTTGTAGCTACTGCCGGCAGTGACTAGGCCAAAAGGAAGACGAGTGAATTCCATTAAACCTTTGTCTGTAGGAAAGGCTGTTAGTTTCCTCGCTGATGCCTTTAGGGGGATCTGATAATAGGCCTTACATAGGTCTATCTCAGTGATGTAGGCGGCTCCTTCGAAGAGATGTAAATTTTGGTCAATTAGGGGGAGAGGCTCGGCGTCGAACACGGTGATGGTGTTTAACTTCCGAAAATTGACGCACATCCTAAAGGACTGGTCTGGCTTACGGACCATGACTATTGGGGAACAGTAGTCGGACGTAGATGGCTCGATAATCCCTAATTGCAAAAGATTGCCGACTTCCTAATTGAAAGCGTCTCTTAGGTGCACCGGTACGGGATAGGGCTTACATCGCACAGGTTCGAGCGTAGTGAGGGCGATATCATGTTCGAACTGAGTCGATCATCCTGGTGACTCGGAAATGACGTCACTAAATTCTTCCAAAAGCGCCATCATTTGGTTCCTTTGGGCAGGGGTGAGGTCGGAGTTTACATCCAACTCGGGGAAAGGTTCTTTTATGGGGGGCAGCTTGGACGGGAGGACGGCGAGGGGACAATCTTCGCTTGACTCTACGCAAATCGAATTAACAATATTTAGGGGGTTGATATTTACGGGGTTTTTTGGGTGGACGGCGTCAATTACCGTTTCTTCGTCGAAGGCGACTCTCGAGAAGGGTTCTGAAATGACTGGGGTTCTTTGCAGGAGAGCTGGGACTATTCGACCTTTTGCCGTGGTTTTCTGGCACAAATCGCACGTTTTGCAGAATTCTGCAATATCTTTGGCTGCACCGGGCCAAAAAAAGTATTTAAATACTCGCTGAGAAGTTTTGATATGACCGAAATGACCGGCCATGGGACTTTCATGTGCTACTCGCAGGATTTGGTCTACATGTGTGCGCGGAATGCACATGACTTTGGAAGGTGGGTCCGACTCATCTCTCGAGGTAAGAAATAGAAGGGAGTCGTTAATGATGTACCTTATGGGACGGTTCCCTCGAATGATCACCTCTTCGTTCTTTCGGGCCTTTTCCCAAAGGGATTGAAGTAAAGGGCAGCTCTGCTGAGCTCTGAGGAATTGTGCATTACTCGTTGGGACCTCTAAAAGAGCCTCTGTGGTGAAAAGGCGTGTTGGGGAAGAGGCCTCGCGGCTAGCTTGCGCTCGAGTGACGACAGCTTAAGTCACTTCCCTCGGGGAGAGTAGTGCGCTCTGGCCAATGAGTACCGAGCAAAATTTGATGGGGGCTGCTACTACGTCGGCCCAACCAGTGAAATATTTAACTGTACATGGCAGCGGATTACCGGGAATCTATTTTCTCGACCTAAGAAGTCGTGTACAATTTCGTACTTCTTATGTTGGGGGTCCACAGGGGAGAGCAATTTGTCCGACACCACAATGCATGTGCACCCTGTGTCTCTGACGAGGGTGGACACTTTACAGCCATTGATCGAGCCGGTTTCGAAATTTAGTCCTCCGGGGTAACTCTTGTTGAACAGGAAGTTCACTTGAAATTCCTGTGGGGATGGAGACGAGGGGGATGACGTAAGCGCGGCCGGCTGTTCCGGGGAAAGGGTAGCAGTTACTTGGTGGACTTGTTGGCTCTGGGTGGGACGTAGGCTGGAATTATGTACACATTGGGACTTATAATGGCTGGGGGAACCGCAGGAGTAGCATATAACCTGCTTATTCTGGTGCTGGATATTGTAGGGGGTATTGACGACTGGGGGTTTTCTGTCTTCGTGGGTAACAAAAGGCTCATTCTTTGGCCTGAACGTGGCTGTGGTCTTTATCAATGGAGGGGGTTTCCTTTGTTGGGACTTCCATTGACTAAATTTATTCTTCGGGGACGGGGGACTATTCTTCCGGGTATCCTGTGGGTATAGGCGATGATTTGTCGCATGGAGATCAGCATCCTCGAGGCATTCTTGAAAGGTAGATGCTCGGCGGTCTTGCACGAATGCTCGGATCTCCTGGGGGATGGTGGAAAATAGCTGGTCTTTTAACATAAAGTCAATCAGGGCCTCATACTCCGATTCGACTTTGGAGGATTCTAACCAGAACTGGAGGTTTCGCTTCAGGATATATCCAAAGTGTCGGTAAGTTTGACCGGGCTGGATTTTAGCCGATCTAAACTTAGCGCGGTAGAACTGAGGGTTCAAGTTGAAGGTGGATAGCAATTCGGCCTTCAAGGTGCTATAGTCTATTGTAGCTTCACGTGGCAACGAGATGAAAATTTCTCTTAAGCGCGGACTGAGCAATGGGAGCAATCTACTGACTCCTTCGGATTCTATGGCCCATCCGTTTACCTCGAAGATCTTTTCAAAATGTGTTAAGTATGAGCACAAATCTTCTTCGTCTTTATATTGGAGAAGTTTCATAGCCTGGGCGTGGGGTTGATGATCACGGGATCCAACAGAACTGACTTCGACTTGGTCACTGCTTAATTCCCTTTCATGCTTTCGAATCCTTTCTCTTTCTTCAACTTCTAACTCTTCTTTTTTTCTTTCTTCCAATTATAACGCTTCTTTTCTTACTTCCATTTTTAACACTTCTTTTCTTCTCCTTTCGTCCAATTCTAATGCTTCTTTTCTTACTTCCATTTCACGTGCTCTTTCCTCTCGCTCTTCGCTTTGGACGAATCCCTTTAGTTCCTGTCCTGCGAGACCGAGAGTTTTTCCTTGCTTGACGAAAACTTCGAACGATTGTGAAGCCATTGCTGCTCTTGCTGACGCAACTGGTGACTCACGAAAGAACTTACGCACCTGGCAAGGGAATTAGAAGCTGCGATTGTTCCTAACCGATACAATCTAATAACTAACCCCCAAAATAACGAATATTTTCCTAGTTTTGTTTTTTCTATCTGGAAAGGGTTATTAATGGTCGTTATTTATATTCCTTCGGGGAATAGACTCTAATTATTGAAATTTAGGTTCATTTATTTGGGCTTCCTTGGACGTTGGCAAGTGTTAGGCTATATGAGTTCGCTTCCTCAAAAATTTATCCCTTAAAGCTGACACCACTTTTATATATGTCGTAGAATTGCTCATAGTCTCGTCCAATAATTATTCTAGTCCTTGATCTGGACACACCGCTTTTTGTTTAAGTCGATGGTAATAACCCTATGACTCAATCTACGATCATATATATATATATATATATATATATATATATATATATATATATATATATATATATATATATAGGCTTTAATTCCTACAGAACGTGCAAAAGCTTTTTAGAGGCGAGTTGTGCCATAGCCAGGATTCTCACTATAAAAGTCCCACTTGTTACTGGGGAGAGGTTTGTGATTGTTGAATTCTAAGAGTGCATAATACAGGTTGAATAAATTAGCCGAAGGGAGTCTTAATTAAAGTCTTGCCAAGGGTACGTCAAAAAGTAGGAGCCACAAATAAACACACGTACAAAAAATAAACTTTACCTTACATAAATATAATAATTAGCAATAGTTAAACAGGCAAAATTAAGGATTAAGTATTAAACACTGACGTTAAGCTTCTAGATTTATAATGACTCATGGGAGTATCAATCATTGTTAATTAAATAGGTTATTTGAGAATAGAGGGACACTGGGGTTACAGATTACCATTAATTGTGATGGATTGGAGAAACGACTACTTAGGTCCAGACGGGGTGGTTCGGGTGGCGTTAACACGAGTTCTCGGGGAGAGGGGGGATAAGACGACGGGTTCGGGACTGCTGGCTGCAGTTCCGGTTAGTTAACTCCTAACTGGACGTGACACTAACAAATAGTAACTTCCAGTAACTATTTGGATGTTCCTTTTCTTTCTCAAGTTACGTTGAGCAACAGAGCGTATTCTTCTAGTCACAGACTCTGCGGGGCGGGATTTACTTCGGGAACACTTTGAGACAGCGACCAAGTTGTCTCGGCGGTGCGTTGACAGTCGATAGGATACGGCAACGACTCTCGTTCAACGTGAGAGTTACGCGTTACGCGAGTTGGTTTGGGACACTGCTCTAGAGGGATGAAGGGCGTTATTATTTATACCGAGGATTGTGGAAAATCAAAAGAGAGATTCCATTCACGACAATTCGCTCATTGCAGCGCCTTCTGGACAATCTCCATGGTATCATAAAGAAGGCAAATAGAATTTATGCTTCTCTGTGAGATAGGCCTTCTTTCGTCAGACTTCCTGTCGCCAGTTGGAGCAAGGATGGGGGGAGAGAGAGAGAAATGGGACGAAGGTCAACTCAAACGACAAATTTCTTTCGTTCCCACGATTGTCTGGCGGCATGTGAGTATATACGTTCCATACCCTCACACTCTCCTTTTACTACTGAAGAGAGTTTCAACTTGCTAGAAAGCAGAAACATTCACATATATATATATATATATATATATATATATATATATATATATATATATATATATATATATATATATATATATATATATATATATATTATATATATATATTTATATATATTATTATATATATATTTATATATGCAATGCTTTTAACAGGGCTCGGAGGTTGGTCGTTGGTACTTGTCTGTGCTAAACTCACAGAGTAGGAAGAATCTTGAGCTTCCTTTTGGAACCTTTAGTGATCTAACCCTCAATAGACCAAAGAACAGTCTTCAAAAGTGAAACCAGTGGCACATCAAGAGTGAACCGAATCTGGTAGTAAAGGCAAGATGGAATGCCTGGTAATGAGTAGTTTTAGCCTGGGAGCATCCTTACAAGACCTTTGATAGACATGATGAGGCGATAGAACTCAGACCGAATGTGTTGACGCTTGACTCACCAATGGCTGCAACTACCTCATCACTCCAAAGCCACTAGAAAGTCATTATTTTTTTCCTTCGCTTTCATAGATATTGTAAGGTTGTTCATACCCGATTGGCCCAACTATAATAAATAATACCATGAATAGTTTGCGGATCAGAATATGATTGCGAAGCAGCGACTCCAGACATTTTTGGTCATCGGCGTACCGAAGCTGGTTTAGAAGCCTTGTTGACTTTTGTTTCTTTAGAGTAACGTTTTTAGTTAAATTCTTTCACTGCTGATGCTCTGTTTTGTTATTAAATCCTACAGAGCCCTGGTAATTAAATGTTTTTCATGTTTATTTAACAGCGAGTCGGCCACTTAAATCAAGTCGGATAACCTGCGAAAAACTGTTGTAGACGTCATGATTACTTAGTGAACAAGCAATTGCATAATCAAAACCTTTCCAGGGTCATTCAGGTAGGTATAGTGACATTAAAATGCCACATTAAAATGTTCCAAGGTAGCAAAATGCATACGTCTCAAATGCAGCAGACGATATTGCTTTCTGTGCACCGTGGTTTCCTGCTTACCCACAGGCAGGCTGGTGTCTAGCTGCCCTCATTTTCGACTGGGATTTGCTGGTTATTATGTCAATTAAGATTATGTATGTAATGGTTTGCATTTACTCCTTCCATCCTCTATAGATATTTCGATCTGTATTAAGAGGAGAGGAGAGACTAAGCGGTAAGCTACCACAATATATGTAAACGAGGAAGGATGAAGATAAAGGCTTGAATATTGGAGACGGGAAAAGGTTCGGGACAAGAATTATATGAAACCCAATGTGAAAACTCTTGTAAAGAATAAAATGACAAGAGCTACGTGAAAAACTCATAACAGTTTCATGTACACTTCAATGCATGAACTTCGTAATGAGACCGTCTGGTATAGGGTTCTACGGGAAGCCCGTTTTTTCTCGAACACAAATAATATTTAGGCCAGACCGAGTTCGAATCTCACATCCGCTCGTTTTGTATCGGACGAGAAAATATAAAGGGATTAAATAGACCGGAAATACCAATTTCGAGAAATGACATTGAAGTTCTCTGTTTTTCTTTTTTTTTCTCTCTCTCAAACACAAGCACACACAAGCTCACATTTGGGGTCTCATTATCACAAAGTGAGGACATTTTAAGGGCAAAGTATCACCTACTGCACTTAACGAACTATGCAGGATAGTTAATTCGGATTTTTCCATCGTCAGTGGCAGAGTGATAAATGACGATATTCAAGAAGGCAATAAACAGAATGTCGCTCTTACAAGTGGTGTATTTCATTGTTGGTAGTTTCAGTATTTTTGTGAGGGCCATCGACCAAGATTCGGCTCTTACAAGTATGTAAAAAATGATTTACCTTGTTCTCTTCTAGGTAGCTTAATAACGCTGGGACTGTTATAGAGAGTACGATACTAAATACAGTCCATTTACAGACTACCTAGACAGACTGATTATATCACTGAGCTAATGATAAGGATAATAAGGAAATGATAATAAGAAAATACAGCTATTCATTGTGATTTAATCTAACTTATGTGATTGGAAATGTATGATATAGGAAGCGTACAACAAGGTGTAAGTTTCTACACTTTTGAGAAACATTCTTTTAACTCAATTAGTTTGTATTTTAACAATGAGTCCAAATTATTGGATATAGTGTTTATAAATAGTCAGAATGTGGTTCAGGAATGACCGTCGGGGAAGCTTTGGGAAAGGCGATCATCAGAGAGTTCGTTTTAACTCTGCATTAGGGAAAGATAATATCAACAAACACTACTAAAACCAAAAATGTTCATAGGGTTGGTTCAAAAACTTAAAAACCTGCTAAATTAGGTTAACTGCGATATAGACTTTAATGGTAAGAATACGCACAAAATGGGCATAACATTTCATATTATATTAACTTATTCCAAAAGAATTGTAGTAAAAAACAAGTGAGGAAGTGTGTAGTATGTGAGATAGGGGTGAGAAAGATACATTTGTTCTCTCTGGTGATGAGGGCATCGCTTGCATTCTTTTACCCTATTATTTCTTATTTTTCCTCCTTCTTAGCCGCCAGTGTTTCTACCGTAAGCTATGGTGACCGACAGAGCCGTTCATATTTATCTGTTAATATATATATATATATATATATATATATATATATATATATATGTAGGTTCTATTAAAGTCCACAGCTCTGGCAGCGTTTTTAATTTTAATTTGTATTTACTTAATATTTCTTACAAGTTTTTTAACGGGGTCTTCGAGGCGAGAAAAAACATCTGCGAATGACATTCTTTATTTCTAGATGCTTTCGACCATGTGAGGTCATCTTCAGGGAATAAACAGAAATGGAATCATTCCTGGTGTATTCAACAGTGGAAAAAAAAATAGTGGTAGATGATAGATGGCAAAAGAAAGGTAGGGTTGCTTTAGATTGAGGGGTATCGCAGTCATTTTTATACTCTAACTACTTATTTTTCGCTTTTGTTTTATTAATGTTGACTTGTGTTTGTCTCTGTGTGCGTTCTTCTTTATGTTCTTCTGTCTATTTGTCTCCTCGTTTTGTTTGCTTAGTTTTCGTGAAATGTTGAGGTTTCGAGCCTTTATTTGTGATCAAATTTAGTGTATTACCTCGTGTTTTGTTCTGTTTTATTTATTTGCTTGTTCTTCATTAATTGAGTTTAATTTCTGTCTCGTAGTTTTTTGTGTCGTACTCTGTGTTGTTTATGTTTATGCGTAGATTGGTATTGTGTTTTCTTCTGAACAGAGTCTAGTGCTTGGGAAAAGCCGGTTTCGAGCGACCTTCCAGCGCAATCTGTCAGGAATGTTTATTCTGCCGACAGTTCTTCTTAGTTCTGGGATGATATCATTGGCCATTATAGACCAGAACTTTTTGGCCAGTTTCTGAGTTGCGACATTAATGGGCTCCAGACGCTGTCTGCGGTGCAGATCCCTAGGTCGAAGATACTCTCTTCGTCTAGTTTTATTTATGCAGAGTTCTGCACTCGTTGGAGCCTCCTCATAGCGGTCTTGTTGGCCGTTTGAGTCACTACTGCAGGATAAATGGGCTTATCCGGGATAAACATCAGGTATATTTTCCTGATATTCGCCGAGCTAAGGTATCTGAACCTATATAGCTTAGATATTTCTCTCTTCGCCATTTCTGATTCTGGTGGTAGTGACTCGAGTATCCTTGGTCGGATATTTTTAGGCCCAGGATGGTGCCTTCGGCGGAGTAGCCATATCTCCTCCAATCTATTACAATGGGCCACGTCAACTTGCGGCACAGCGGGAGGATCTTAAATTTCTCCCTGTTTGTCCGGATTTTTCACCTTCTCTCATATTGGGTGATGATAGAGATCTCTGCAATAGTGTTGAACGCCTGATCCCTTGCTTTCCTAACCCTACTGGTGACGATCTGCGTGACGTCATCTGCGTACTGGAGATACATCGTGTCCCTGTGTATTGGAGTAGGGAGGTCGATGGTGAAGACCAGGTAAAACAAAGAATTCAGGCAGCTCTCCTGGGGAACGCCCACTTTGAGCTCAAATTCTGGCCCTGTGTGTTCTTCTGTCATGATACGCGCCCTTTTGTCCATGATGAAGTCATAAAAGATCCCTTCCTGTACTAAGTGTAGCTGGACACCTAGTATCTTGTATTGTAATCCTCTCAGCCAAATCTTATCGAAGGCCTTCCACGTCCCTCATCACGATGTCTACATAGTCAGCCTTCGCTCGGCAGTGTGCGATCTTCTCTCTTAGGAGCGCCAGTGACGTTTCCGTGCCCCTTTTTGGTTGGAACCCATGTTGTTTTAGATTATGCGCTCCCCACTAGTCGAGTTGATTTTGTAGCGAGACGAAGGAGTTGGGAGAGTGGCTGTCGTGGGTTATAGTGCTAACTTGTTTGGTGCATACGTGTATAGTGTTTACGTTTAGTGGTCGTTGGTAGGGGCGGTTTTCATGCGTTTCTTTGTTCATTTATAAGGGTAGAAGCGTCCCGGGATAAACAATTTCCCCCAAACTGTTAGCAGCGTTTAGATGTTTGAGAGCCTTGGCGTATATACCGGATACACCCCGAGATATGTCATTTGCCACCCTAGATAGCACAATGGCCAGTTCTGTTTTGAGTTATTTTGGTGTGTGAGGGTGTCTGTTTGTGTGAAGGTGGCATCGCGTGGTTTGGTGGAACGTGTGTCGCACGTCGCGCTGACAGCAGCGGGATATGGTTTGTGAGTGGTGTTTGGGCAGTTTAAATGAGGTTGAGGGTAGGGAATGTATCTCATGAAAAGGTGTGTTTAGTCCTCCTGAGCTCAGTAACGACGTTCGCGCGCTTCTTTTTGAGGTATGGACATCTCAAACTGACTCTTACGTGGCCGCCTTCACAATTGACACAATGGAGTGTTTGTTAGTGCATGAGGTGAACAAGTATTCTCTTACACCGCACTTTGAACACCCCATCTCACATTTGCACGAGCCAGTCTGGTGGCCTGTTCTATAACATCACAGGCATTGGTATAGACGTATATTGTGTTGTATCTGCATTTAATTTGTGTGCTTATGTGTACACGGACCTTAATACCCTAGTTAAGCAGTGTTTTTGCAAGGTCTCACTTTGCACTGTTAATAAAGCCCAGGACATATGTTTGTTTGAGTATATCTCCTGGACCATATCCGCGCTGTAATCTTCCTTGAGGGGTGTGAGTAGTTTCTCTGTGCTGAATTCCAGCTAGAAGGGAACTAGTGTCTCGTATTCGTCTCCGGTGCTTTGTGTTGGTGTCTGGCGGTGTGGTGAAGTGATTCTTGGTTGCGATGGTCTCATGTGCTTGTGTGTCGTGTGGTATGTCTATGCGTCATTTTTGGACTTGAAAATCAGTGTCTGCCCAGTGTGTGTGTGTTTATAATGCTTGTGATTGTGGTGACACGTGTTCGAAAATGTCTTAAAATTTCGGTGTGTGATAGTGTGGGCTTAGTGAATTTCTTGTGGCGAAGGCGTAGGATGGTCTCGCAGCGCATATGTGAGCGTGGTGTTACTTACTTAGTACTTATATGAGGGTCCCCCTTCCACCGCCGAACACGCAACACGCCCCGCCAGATGAGAATAGGATGAAGAGTAAATACTGAAGGAGGACCTGGTTGGGCTCTTCAGATAATGCAAAAACATGTCGGACTTGATTATTGGTGAGTGCCGAATCAAGGATCCTCACCTAAGGGTGTCGCACTCTCGAACATTTTATCAGAAGGTCGAGGGGGAGACTAAGATATAGAGAGGGAGAGAAAGAGTAAAAGATAGAGATATCAAAGGTTGAGATAGTATAGTTGACCTAGTAGGTCGGTAGACCTACAGTTTCACCTGGGTTCTGAACCACGTTGTGTATTGTATCCTTTTAAAATTCATTCTTACTATAGTGCCCTTGTCCCATGTGTGGAGTGTTTAGCCCTTTAGATGTGAAGGATAGAAGAGAAGTGTAGGAAAAAGTGGAAACAAGTGGTAGGTTTGCAATTCTATGTCAGGATCCATGAAAGTAATGCTAATCTCTTTGATCATACTAATGTCAAGATTTTGGAATTTGATAGTTTAAGTTAGTGGTTAGCTTCTTTGTTGTTTGTAACGGTTTTCGAAGCAAGTTTAGGGCCGATCAAAAATTTGAATCACTCTTAAATTTCTAAGAGCCCTAAAACATATGGTAATTTTGAATTTGTTCAATCAATATTGATTCATTTGTACGTTTTGTAAATAATTATCAGACTTATAGACTACTTTCGCATTATTAAAATCAATTTGGTACTATAATTGCTCGTGTGGTTACACAAACTATGTAGAAGCTAGGCTTCCTGTTCTTATATCCTCCGTGTGTGCATACATATATGCGTTTAGTTAAGTCCCTAGTTTCCCCAAAATAAGATTGTGATAGAACGGTCTGAGGCCGCTTTAATTCAGCCTCTATCACATGTTAAAACACCTGATTACCCACGTGTATCCTGCGAGAGGAAGCAGAAGCGCGTTATCGCGCATCATAGCCAATGTTTATTCAAGGTAGTTCACTCCCCCGTTTCGCCTCCATACGTCGATCTCGCCAGATTGAATTAGGCTTATGGGCAGATAAGGTATTTTCCCAGGCGCCACCGAGACAGTCCCGCGAAGTCCCCCACTCAATTATTCCCTACGCCATGGAGATGGCTCCGGCTATTTATACCATAGCTTTTCCCAATTGAAGCAGATCGAGATTATCTTCGCGAGGCATCAAGCCGATCCGGTCTCCCTTGTGCACCTAGGAACTCTGCCGAGAAACCCCTTATTGTCCAGAAGAGGACAATATCCCTTGAGTGCCAAGGTTCATGCCCTCCGAGACGCCAAGTCAACAAGGCCCCCATGTTGTTCAGAAAGAGAACAACGTTAGAACAGCCATTGTTCTTTGAGCCCGTTTGACAAGAAACGGTTCTCACCCCCCCTTGTTTTTTAGAAAGAGAACAACGTTAGAACAGCCATTGTTCTTCAAGCCCGTTCGTCAAGAAACGGTTCTCGTTCCCAAGACACCACGTCCGGATAATTCAATTCCCCCCTTGTTAACGTTCTTCAGGAGAACGCTTGGTTTCAACAATAACCTCAATTGTTCATCTAGAACATCTCCGATTTGCTGTCACAAGGATTGCTCGTACTTCCGAGCCCCACTTCGCTCTCACCCCTCGAAGACAGTCCTTCCCCCTCGTTAAGGACAACCCCCCGAAGAACTCTTCTGCTGGAAATCGCCAGTTGGACCGAAGATTCCTTCGCATCGTCTTCCTCTGAACAACAACTTTGTAATTCCGTAAGCTGAGCATTATCTTTAATCATTTAACCTTTTGTCAACGCAACCTACCGAAGATTCCTTCGCATCGTCTTCCTCTGAACAACAACTTTGTAATTCCGTAAGCTGAGCATTATCTTTAATCATTTAACCTTTTGTCAACGCAACCTTGTGCTTTAAATGGTTTAGCGAACCATTTTCCCCCTTTTTTTTGTTTGTTTACCGTTTTAAATCTCTCCAAATCTTAATCCTCAGATTAGTCAGATATTCTCATGACCCTTTTCACTCACGCGTTTCTCCCATTTTTAATCCCCGTTTATGTAAACATTTTTTTGTGTGTTATTGATAGTTTAATTAATAAAACTCTATTTTATTAATGGTAGCCATATTATTTATCCTTGTGCACCGTTCCACTTCTTAAGCATATTGAAGATAAATAAGCCTCTCCAGGTCCTCCCCCCCTTTTTGAACTAACCTCGGTCAATCAGATTAACACGCACTCGAAATATAGAAAATTCCCTTAACGAATAGTTATATATGGTATATCGTCGGAAGCCTATTCTACGACAAAGATTTATTGCAATTGTCGCATGGAATAAAATACACAACAGACTGTTGGTTACAAGGTTTTGTTATTTGAAGAGAAATTTTTATAGTGTGATTATATTTAAACTTGAAGTTGTTTATTTTGGAGAATTGTGGGGAAAAAGTTAATGTGATAAATGTTTTGGTGGGATCATTACTCGTGTTATTAGCAGAATAATAAATGTGTCTAGTGTTCTGGAGTGAAATGATTCAATTAACCATAAGGGATACATTAAACCAATAAGTGTACAACGAATGAAATTAAGTACGTCTTGAAGAAGGCGCGGGCTGCAAATGCGATACGGTCTTAAGATTTGTGATAACACTACGGATTTTTTAATCGATTTATAATGGAGTGAGTAGTAATGTATGTACGAATTTAAATTTGTGGGTTTGCGGTATACTGAGCGTATTGTATTATCGAGCCGTTGGCTTTCTTGAGTGTTATATTGAAGAATGGCATTTAATTTACATCCCTTGCCAATTTAAATATTGACTAAATAATTTCACCCAATACAAACAGGAATTTATCATATCTCGTTTATCACTGACTTAAAATTTATCTTGATTTCATATAAATTTTTCGTAAAAATATGATCCTATTCTTCACTTCATTTGTATTTTGAGCGTTCATATTGAAAACAGGTATTTTTGCTCCTAAATCTTTTGGTAAAATCCAAACTAATCATACGGAAATGAATATTCTACCTCGCAAGTATTGAGCGGCGGTGTACATGAAATTACTCTAAATTGTGGTTATTGAAAGATCTTTCTGTCTAATTCTATTACAATGCAATGCCATGGTGTTTTGCCTGGTCTGCATCATATTTTATTGTAGGTTTACCTTCACACTGAAAGAAAATTCTGACGAGAAGAATGAGTAACCCTCATTTTTCTTTCTCGTTTGTTTGAGATATGAAATAGGAGAGACCGCGTTTGGTTGACACACCGCTATTTTCTAGATTCCTGGAGGTGGCACACTTACAAATGTGACATAAAAATTATTGTCTTTTTGATCCGCACTAATCCATTATGTTAGAATGTTTGAAAGTCACTTACTTCTCAGTGAGAGCAAAATATCAGTTTTTTAGTACAAAAAGTAAATAAATGGTCCTCATGAAAAACTGTTATTACAACTGTTTTGAAAAGAGATATTGGAAGTATATTATTTTCAGTTAATAGACAAAGGTATCAGCTACATTGTGATGTAACAGTTGAAAGTCTATCAATTAGTCGCGGTAATTGGGTAATATAATTTAATCACAAAGGTGTGTTGGGTTGGTTGGCACATTCATTTTGGAGTTGGCTAGCACATGTGCCAACTGACCACTGTCTAAGCATGTAGTTACACATTTGATTTCAACATGCATTTTATTTATTTATTAAATATAAGTTAACATAATTTTATACAAATTCATTATGTGCCTGTGTGTAGTGGGCAGAGGGCGCTACAGCATGGCTTAGAAGCTAAAGAAGAGAGGTGACCACTCAGCAGGTTAGGCTAAGCTGTAACAAAATGATTCATTAAATAGTTAAAAATACTGTGGACTGAAAGTAAGGACTGATTCCTCAGAAAGTAGGAGAACCAGCCACAGTTGGCCTGGTGAAGCTCTGACCATTTCTATGGCACCTCGATATTGTGGACAACGAACAAGCTATGCCTATTGCCTCACCTCTCTCTCTCCCCTCCCTGTCTGTCCTCCCTCTCTTTGTTAAAATAATTCCTAGCAAATTGATTTGTTTTAGTTTGTTGTTTGAATAAAATGTTCAAATTGTTTCTACTGATTGATATATTCATTCCATTTTTATTGTGCCAACCAACCCTATGTAGGGCTGGTTGTCACTAGTGTACAACATAAATTTAATCATATGTTACTTAATTTTAGAAAATAACTGTTGACATAAAAATAGGTTTATTTATAGCTGAGACCTTAACCTTTAACATGATGCTAGTTAAAATGTAATCACATGAATTTCACCAGAGTACTACAACAGAGATTGAAAAGTGTGCCAACCAACCCCAGTCTCCCTTACTAAATGCAGGTGAAGTATTCTAGATTCAAAAAGAATACCTACATGAGATTAAGGAGATTTATTCTTATAACACCTAGAAAAGATTAACAGCGATTTTTTTTCTAAACCCATTGACTCGGCGAATTTCCCTTTTTCCTCAGTCAATGTGGAATCCTTCGAGAACATAATTACGAAACGATTCTCTCGCCTCGATTCCAAAGTTGACTCAGTTTTAACAACGTGTGGCAACAATCCCAATCGTCAGGCAACGGTCGACGCTGAGGCCAATAAAAAGATCTGTTCCATCAGCTCGAGAATGATTGAAATGGGTAAATTTCATAATATTTTAATTTGGGAAGGGACATGTTCACAACAATTTCTAAACACTTAAACACAAATTTAAGAGAAACTCTTTACCTCTTTGTTAACTTTAAAATGTTTTATTTCTTGGCGCTCTTGCCATGTCCTTCTAACCATATTTCTGCTTTGAATTTTATATTTCTTCTCAATTTCCTCCGGTAATACTTCCAATCCATTATGTTAATCTAATTTTTTCTTATAATAGTATCAATACTATCCATATATACCCCAATTTATATGACCTGTGACCCTTGACTTCTCCCATCGCTCGCTTTTTTACAGAAAACGTGATTGCTGCTCTCAAATCTTCATCGACGACGTCCCCCTTTGTTGACCGTCCGGTGGCCCCATCTTTCGGTAATTAATCTTCAATCACTTCTCAGCACTTTTTTGACAGGAGTGAATCATGTCCCTATGTTGACAGCATCATGCGATTCATGAAACAAAGTTGTGTTTGCCATGTGTAAGAGAGAAATACAAATTTTCCCCAGCGCGGGACTGCAGAGTGGCGGTCATGCTACAAATATCAAGGGATGAGAAGGAAAGTGGATACTGCAAAACGGGGTGGGCAATAGAGGGGTTTCAATCGCCATAATTGCCATCCCAAATGTTTACCTCGCAAGGGAGGTGTCAGGTGGAGCTTGGGCCAATATGGTGCTAATGCCATATATATGATTGCGTGCCATCGCAACCCCAATGATGGCAGGAATATCTATGGCAATATATTTTGAAAAATTCTTCATTTCTTCTATATTCACTGCTTTTTTTTATCTCTCTTCTTACAACCTTATTGTGGGAGATGCCCTCGTTAGTTTTCGCTTTACATAAAAAATACAGCCAAAATAGTGACCACAATAAGTAATGGTAAGGGTTTAATTAACTCTAAATAGGAATGAGTGTAACATTTTACATCCCAGGACAAGAAATTGGACTAGACGCGAAGAGAGACTGAAAATGTAGTTTGAATCTTCTGGTTGGATATAAACCAAGGAAAATCGTAATGCCAAGAGTGAAACCATTAAGTGGTCCATAAGTGAAATATAACCATAGCAAAGAGGGAATCAAATCTATACCATACTTATATGAAATTCAGTCTTTTAATGGGGAACGTTCAACTACTATACTTTTTCCTTTGGTTTAATTAGCATCGGGAATGAAGAATATTTTTGCTTCTGATGGTTTCTTTCAGTTTTTGTATTCATATATTTTGGGTAAGGGGGCGAAGGGGGCTAAGTGCTTAATATACTTTCCTTACCACCTCAGATGCCCTCTCCAAACTTGAGTCGAAGTTCGAGAATATTCAGGACTGGATTTCTAAGGAGGACTCCAGGATTAAGATGCTAGAACAACGAATCGAAGAACTTAGCATCTCAGCCACAGTATCATCACCTTCAGCCAAAAGTGAAGTAGAATTAGGTTCGTAGGTGATTCTTCAATACTGTACGCCACAAACATACATATATACCAGATTATTATACAAAGTAGGATTGTGTATATTCGTTTAATTGAATGAAAACAAAAGAATGTATCGAAGGAATCTTAATGTTCAATTTTATCTTAATTTTAAACATTCATAATGAGATGTTGAACATAGGGTAAATTCGTGTTATTTCATAGACCTCTCGACAAATTTTTATGACATATCAACCACATTCGTCTTCTTGCACAATATTTTAAGATATTAGAAACTTTGCCTATTGCAATATTTATTTACAGACATCCAATTTCCATTTTTACTTTGGAAAATAATTTTATGACTGGAAATAAGAAGAATGAAGATTTAACTTTTGGATGTATCATGCTGAGCGAATAGCCCTTTTACTGGAGAGGGCTTAACTCTATGAAAAGGATTATTTGTAATACTGATGCCATATACCTTGTAAAGTTGCATGGAAAAAACGGGAGAGTATGTTTGGTAGAAGCGTGAAAGAGAATATGAATTCAACCTTATATATATTTTTTAGGAAACCAAAACTGCATTGGAAAAAGTCTTGCAAGTCACCTCATGAGAGTCAATAGTAACATTTTCTTCCGCAAGTTGGCAAACGCCTCCACTACGCAGTAAGTTTCGAAGTCTCTTCTTAATTATCCCTGTTCATGAATTCTTTAGTGTCATCACCTACATCATTTTTCTCCCTCTCTTCTCTTTCATCCTCCATCTCATATCCAAGAATCCAAGAACAGTTTTTAATCTCTGATTGTTCATCTATAGAAATTCATTATCTTCTCTCACATTCCTTGTCATTACGCTCCACTACCACGTGTTTAACTCTTTCTGTTACATTTTCTCTGCAATCTACCCATTCTTCTCCTAACTCATTCCACCCTGTAAACCAGTTCTTACCTTTCAAAGCAACTCACTCCCTAGAGTTCTATTGTAGAAGTTGTGTACTTCTTTTTTTTTATTCATATACATTCATGCTCCTCTTTTCCCTAATCCCTTCCACTCATTTTCGATGCGCCACTTCCTTTATTCTTCCTTGTTGCTCACTATCAGCTAAACTTCATACATGTTTATTTTTTTCAATTCCCTCTTCTATTCTGTTTTATATTGATTATACGTGACAATTTACCCGGCTTGTGTTATTCAGGCTTTCCACGTATATCGAGTAGCTTATTTTCATCTTAGGATTCTCCTCATTGTATATGTTCCATCTTACCTCTCATTTCAATGTTTTTACCCCCACATACCCTTTACACACAAACATATCAGAGACACCCTAGTCTGGATTTTCTTCTTTCCATATGATTCCATTTTGTCCACGTTACATGTCTCATATCCATGCAGACTGCATGCAACTCACACTCTCTTCAAGTTCTATATCCATTTGTATGTCTATTTCTAACCCCTTTTAACCTCTGAATCGTTCTTAGCATTTCTAACTCCTTGCTTCTTTTATGATTGTGAAAAACGTACACTCTGTAGAAAATGCCTCCACTAGAATCATTTCCTAAGATCCATCTAACATTCATACTTCAAAAAAGGTCATTTTATCCTGCACTTGGTCCATCTGAATTTTACCTCTCATTCATTCCACATATCTGCCGTTGTATCAATCATTTCTTGCAGTTCTCCCCAATTTTCACTAATTATCATGATATCATCTGCACTCCTAGATAACTGATATTTCTATCACCTAAGAACACCACTCTTTTGGCAAGCTTCAATCTTTGTAGTAGATTGCCAATGGACAGACTTAAAAGCTGCGGAGAAATGGTGCATTCCTGTCTCACGCCTCTAAAATTTAGCATCCTTTCAGTTTCCACCCCTTTAAAATGATCTTTATCCTATTGGTATTATTAAACTCAATCGCATACTGAATATTTACATCCATACCTTTTTGGTTCAATCGCATCCATAACTTGATCATATCTACTTTATCAAATCCTTTTTCTATGTCCATAATGCATTAATGTTAAGGCTTTCATAGCTTCTTGCAAATATCCACGATCTCCTTTAACACAAACACCTATCTACAGTGGCGGCAACAAAAAAAGTGACATTGAATATTGGCAACAGAAATCGATACACAAAATCGCTTTCACTATTTTACTTGCCAACAATTCAATGAAAATGTGCGGAGCTTATGCCGCAAGTGGACGACTCTCCTGGGCTAAGACAACAGAACTGCGCTCTATTGGAACTCAGTGTCTCGTTTGAGCTCGTACAACGAGGTTTTAGTATATGGCACTCCAGCGTGCTGATTATCTGCATTCGTGCCTACATTTGACGTGCTATAACTTCTGTGCAAGTGGATACAATGGGGTGGAAAAAGCTTTCTATGACAGAGAAAAGCCGTGCCTTGACCCTATTAGAGCAGGAAAAGTCTTTTATTGATGTAGCAGCAGATTTAGTAACCTCAAAAATACGATTCATCGCCTAAAACGTGCAGCTGAGTTATTGCCACCAGGTACCATACCAAAGAGGAAGGAGGGCATTGGTGCAGCTAGGAAGACATCTCCAAGGACTGATAATATCCTAAGGCGTAAAGTGATGTCAGACCCTTCTGTAACCTCCGCTTCAATCAAGAAAAAACACCCAGACCTCCTCCAGAACGTTGCCCTCAGGACCATCAGTCATCGCTTACAGAAGGACTTAGGCCTACCGTCTCGCCGCGCTGCCAAGAAGCCACTTCTTACCAAGGCTATGAAGATGGAAAGGCTCAATTTTTGCAAGACCTATAAACATTGGACAGCTGCCCATTGGAAGAAGGTCATGTTCAGTGATGAGAGCACCTTTAGGCTGGTCAGAGGAGAGTCAAAGATCGTGCGTCGTCCCAGCACTGTGTCTCGGGATGACCCGAAATATACCGTGAAAACTGTGAAGCACCCTGATAGTGTGATGGTGTGGGGTGCCTTTAGTGGAAAAAAGGGCAGAGGAGGTCTGTACTTCCTTGCCAAGAATGTAGCCATGAGGGGGACTAACTATCTTGAAGTTTTGAGGCAGCACATGCTGCCATTTTGGGAAATTCATCAGTGTGAATTTTTCATGTATGATGGTGCCCCTGCTCACAGGTCCCAGTTAGTAAAAAGGTTCTTCAATGATAATAATATTAGTGTTTTGGAGTGGCCTGGTAATTTCCTGGACCTAAATCCTATTGAGAATGCTTGGAATCTGATGAAATCCAAAGTTCAAGAGACAGCACCCAGCAGCATCAAGGACCTGATAGAATCACTGAAGCAGATCTGGGTTACGATCGACCCCACCTACTTCGCAAACCTCACTGAATCAATGCCCAATCGACTCAGGATGGTCATCAAGTGCAAGGGCAACATGACCAAGTAATAACTTTCATGAAATATTCATAATAAAATATGTAAGTTACATTTTTCTGTTTTATTTTCCCCGAATTGTCACATGTCACTTTTTTTGTTGCCGCCACTGTACAAACTGTATTAATTACTCTCCCTGAATTCATTTTGCTCATCCATGTGATTTAACCACGATTATCCATCTAAATATTCAGTATAATATAATCACAATTCCTATTTCCAAGAGCTTCGATGATTCATTTTGTTTTTCCCGCCTTTTTGGAGCACACTTCGTGTCATTCGGGATCCGTGTCATTGTTTACGGATGGCTCCAAGTCCCAAGAGGTGGTCAGTTTCCACGCCGTATCTCCTCCGTTTGAAGTCAGTGGAGCATTGCAAGGCGCTGCGTCTTTCTTAACGGCTGATAGGGTTGCAACACCGCTCGGTGCGAGATATAACGCGTCGTGCTCCGTTCGGAAAGCGGATTGTGATCTTTAGCTATTCACAACGCGCCCTGATTGCTTTCGGGTAATTGGAATCTCTAAACTCTCTGGTTCGCGGTATTCATGACGTCAAGGTTGTCTTGCGCCGAGCGGATGTCAAGATTATCTTATGTAGGATTGGGGCGTCAAAGGATCTACGAGGATTGGGCGATCAGAGGAGCGTTTGTCCTTTCATAACACCAAATACATGACAGGAATCAGAGCTGCTCTCTGGGCTGCTAGGCCAAGAAGATAAGAGAGGGCTGAGGGTAATTTTGAGTTGCGTGCCAATGCACCGCAACTGTTCGCATTGCCCTCCCCCCACCTCCCCTAAAGCTGTGACGGCTTCAGAATTAGATACACTCGCAGGACGCACCACTATTTGATGGATCTCTTCAGTGCAACGAATACGTTGTCCCCCCAGACTTGAATGTACCAGTGTGGGGAATCTTCGCGCACGTTATTGCTCGCGATACCGGGACAAAGAGGGTCGCTACCGCTTCCCTCTTGTACTCGGGACTAGTTCGTGTACAGAGATTTGTGGTCTATCTGACCTTTGGAAGAGGCTGATCTCCTCCATTTATTTCACTCTCTTTGTTGTAGGTCGCATTTTCCTGCGCGGAGGGAGGCGGGACGTCCCCCAACTCCGGATCTTGGTCCTTCTTGTTCTTGCTTTTTTTTCTTCGTATTTTATTTTTGTTGTTTTTTGGGTATTTTGTTTTTTTGTGTTTTACATATTTTTTTTAATCTATTTTAGCTTAAGGGTGATAAAGTGACTACGGCGAGACAAAATCCATAGCAGGCAGTGGTAAGATAGGCTTTGACTCTGACCAGACAATAACGAGCGTTTTGCTGGGGAAGGCCTCATGCTTTTGGTTCCTCGAGCTCATCCTCTCCTCCATGGATGATAGTCCTTTCACTGTAGTTACCGCTAAGCTCTGGAATGGTCTGCCTGTGTTGGCATGCACTCGTTTCCTCGTCTGGCGCTTGAAAGCGACCTCTGAAAACCCAATTCTTGGATCAGGCCTTTCCTTAGTCGAATGACGGACGCTCTGTGAAGGCTTCAAGGTCTTGAAGAGCGTCATATAAAACCTTAATAATCATAATTATTATTATGATGTTTAGTATTATCATGATGATGATTTACTCTTGGTCAAGGAAGGTCTTTACCGCCTTAGCTGTGTAGCAGGCGACATCGTTGTACATGAAATTTTCAGGTTGAGCTTCGGAGGCGCACATATGGGGCAAAGCATGCTGTATCAGCAATTCATGTACACTTATGTATGCACAATGCCCTAGAAGCGCAAAAGTGGCCCAGTGACTTTCATCGAAATCAACGATCATGCCATCACACTTTCTCCACCAAATTTCACCTTTTTATTGATGAAGTTGATTATATAATCTACCTTTCACCTGTTCAGCGATGAACGATCCTCCAGCCATCGGATCTGAATAAAATTAACTTATATTTGTGACTGAAGTGGACGTAGCTCCATTGGCCATTCACCTATATAACTTGTTGAGTGTGGAATGCAAGACGAGTCTTCTTGTTCTTCGTTCGGGCTGATCAATGGCTGGATTCCGGCTGTGCGAGCGTGGAGATTGTCTCCCTCCAGCCGAACTAACACAGTCTGTTTAGAGAAAATAAAGGATAAAATCGCACCTTTCTCTCAAGACACCTCTGCTGCATTCTTGAAACGGTCCTTTTTCATAATTTTGACAATGCATCGGTCTTACCTTATATTGGTCTTACTTGGCCTACTGGTTGATTTACCAGCCTTAATTTAACCTATTTTATCATTGGTTGACAAAATATTATGAACCACACTTTTAGAGCGCTCGACAGTCTGCGCAAATGGCTCCAATCGAAAGACCATCTTAGTGAGGCAGCTTTACGATCAGCTCACGGGAAGTGAAAGCGATGACAGATTTCTTAAGGATGTTATCTGAACGACAGCTGGAAAGATTGAAGTTATTTGCTATGCAAACTACGCCAGTTCTCTGTACAAGAAACTTGAGCGTTAGGATCATTTGTGGCACTTCAATTTTATATTAAGTTGTTTATATGCTGATATCTTTCGTTTCATTCATCCAAATTAACATAACCTTTATTCATACGTAGTTAATACCTATAAGTTTTTCGGTTAAGACGCAATTATTAGCTAACTTAAGCTCTTCATCGAAGCCCTCGGAAAGAACTCTTCTCTCATACACGAGAAGATAACGCATAAAATTATCTTCTCGTGTATGAGAGAAGCGCTCCTTCCAGGGCTTCGATGAAGAGCTTAATTTAGCTAATAATTGCCTTCTTAACTGCAAAATTATAATTGCCCAATTTCAAATAATTATCGACTATAAGTTATTGTATACCAATTTTAGACCTCTTAGATTCACTAGGGCAAAGGTTATAGAGGATGCGATAGAAATGAAGGCGTTCTGATCTTTTTGGAAAATTTCTTTATTCTACCCTCCTATCCTCATTCTCTATCATATTCATTTGAACATTATTATGAAGTATTTACTTGTCATTTTCTTTAGGAATCAAACTATCACAAAATTCATGTCATCCTTTTCAGCGATGATAACGCGAAATACGCACCGTCGTCAGCTTTTGATGGGGACTTAACAAATTTTTACCATTCGAAAAAGGAATCCAACCCGTGGATCGTCGTCGATTTGGGCTCTCCCCATTTCATTATTGAAGTCCGAGTTATCGTCAGTGATACAAATAGAGTCAGCAACATTGAGGTGAGTGGAGACTTAGTTTGATTAGGAGAGAAGCAATTGCAATAATGATGAAACCACCAAGTGAATGACAAATACCCTGTATCTCGTAAGAAATTTCTATCCACCCATCCATTCCATTATATTAGGAAGATATAAAGTAGGAATAGCTTGTAGTTTCTGAGCGTAAGCCTTTATTATGAATTTACAGATAAGAACGCAAATTAAAATTACTTGATTATAATTAGAAATCGTCAACTCATCCCATCCAAGTTTTCGATCAAAGAATGTGACAAATCTTTTATATTGGATTTGGAGAACAAAAATTCAAATCCCTCAGCAACGACTGGACCGATGGATATAAGGTCCTTTTTTCTTGAAAGCCACTGATTCTTGAGATTTGCCATTACCAAATTCGGAATTTGATGAATGTATTGAAACTAAAAACATTGATATGAAAATATATTAATTCGAAACCTGAACAGTGGCAAAAAGATGTTAAGAAGAAAGAATGATTATTCGAAGAAAGGATGCATCTGAAAGTTAAGAACGATAACTTATAACTTGCCGTTTTCACGTAAAAAATCGCAATATAGTTATTACCACTGCCACACGTCTATTCTACATTGCTACTGATGGCAATACTTATTTATTAGGATGGCAAGACGAGTTAAGGTCGACAAATCCTAGTGAGGGAAGATTTCCCAGGAAAAGATTGAAGAAATGAAACTAACATTTCGAAGCGTTGTAATCGACCACAAATCTCATTAAGATTAACGGGTTGCCTTCGCAAGACTACTCACATAGAAGTTCGCACAATGGATCGGAGGTCGATAAAAGACTTATTTGAAACAGCAGCCCCTATTTCACCTCAAGTTGCCGAAAACCTGAACCTAAGTATATCTCGCCACACTGTCTCGCGTCGCTTGAGGGGAGGCTTATAGGACGCTTCCCTGCTATGAAACCACTCATAAGTGAAAATATAAGGCAACTATCTTTGCCTTGCCTACTGACTATGTCTGCAAAGTGCTGGAAAGTGGGAAAGATTTTTTTTGCGATTAAAATAAATTTAATTTGTTTGGATCGGATGGAAAGCAGCAGGTAAGGAGTTGTACAAGTGAAAGCTTGAATCTCACATGAACGCATATGAGTGTTAAATTTGGAGGGAGGAGCGGTATGATATGGGTCATGTGGTCAATAGATGAATTATGTCACTTCGTCCACTTACGTGGCAAATTATACGCCTTAATATCCAAGAATCTGTTTCAAGAACATGTGATACCCTCAGTGCGAACATTTGGAGTACGTGAGCCTGTTTTCATGAAGGATGCTAATGAAAAAAGCTGACTTAAACCAGATAGAAAACCTCTAAAAGATGCTTGATTGAATATCAGAAATCGATGAATTATAAAGATCTTTTGGCAAAGAATGGAATAAAGTCACGTCCTAACAATGCGACAAATTGGTGAAATCCTGCGGCCAAAGATGTGCTCAAGTCTTTTGGAAGGAGGACTTTGCAAAAGTCTCATTATTTTTTTTTTAATCTTAAAAGAAAAAAATTATTCTGTTTTCTTGGGTATGGTTTCATTCATGCTTATTGTTCTTCCTTAGTTTCAACATAACATTTTTGGAGAACAAAAAGCATTAATCTCTATCAGAGGTCATCCAACTCAACCAAAAGCTAGGTAAGAAGCACCCATCACTCCAAACTACTGCATCTATAGGATTCATTCAGACTACTTCTTCTAAAGCATCACTAATCATGGCTTTTTAAAGGATAAAGCCTCCAGCTACAATATATACATCAATATTAAAATATGTACATTTGGCCACAACCTAAAACTAAAAAGCCCATAATCGCCGTTACCCAAACAGTTATTTAGCCTTCCCAGGTATGCATTTATTTACTTGGATTACTCACAACCTCCCGAAGTAATTTATTCCAGGCTTCTACTCTATTGGTGGCAAAATATTTTTACAAATCTGACTTACTCATTTGTTTTTGAATCTTTAAATGATGACACCGGGTCCTATCATTGCCCTTCAGATTCAAGAACAAGCTAATAACCAATCTGTTTATCCATGAAAAAAATTAAATAGCCCAATCATCTCCACTCTCCCACACCAGCTTCCAAAGAGAACAAACTCAGTACCTTCAACCTATCTATATATTCAAGGTGTTTCAGGGAAGGTAACATCTTTATTGCTCTCCTTTGCGCTGACTCTAGCAGATTAATAGCACTTCGAGAATGCCCGAACAAAACTCAAGATGTGGACTAACCTACGAGTTATAGAGTTTCAGGATAACCTCCTAACCTTTCTAACTAACATTTGTATTTCCTTTCCTTTTGCCGCTATACACTGCTTAGAAAACCTCAGTGAACTATCTATAACTACCCCTAAGTCATCTTGATCCTTTACTGAGTTCAGCCAATGCCTACCCATTTCATAGCTAAATTCCCTATTATCTCTTCCCATATGTATAACTTTGCATTTTTGGAGGTCATCTGCCAGTGATGTGCCCACGAGACTAATTTATTCAAATCATTCTGCAATTTAAAGTCTCTCTGAACTTCTTTTATCGGGGATGCCAAGTTTCTGTGATCAGCAAAAATAGACACCTTAACATTAATTGCCTTTCCAAGATCATTAATTTATATTACAAATAGTAATGGGCCTAGAACTGATACTTGAGGCCCCACTAATAATGTAATACTGTAACTTTACTCTCTTTAGTACCCCACTCTGCGTCCTATCCATCGAGTATTTAGGTAACTTAAAATATTCCCACATATCCCAAGCCTTTTTAATCCATTGAAATTCTAGTAAATTTGTTAGACACGATCTACCTGTTCTAAACCCATCCAAAGAATCATTGTTTAACCCTCCACTTTCCAAAATTCCCCTTTTAACTATTTTCTCTAGAATTTTCATTACACAAATGAGCGGCATTTTCATATTTGCTAACTTTCTCAATATTTTTATTAAAACGAACAATCTGTTGATCACTCTTTACTAATTTAATACTAAATTAAAGTCAATTTATAAACAAAATTATATTTTTTAAAGAACTACATTTAAAGTATATGCACCTCTCTTCGCTCATCAAAGAATTAACTAAATATTAGCATTAACACTTTCTAGAAAATAACAACTTACTCTAGCTCATCCAGAAATATTCTCTCAGTCCACAGTGTTAGAATTAACGTCTCCAAGAATAACTGCATCTCCATCATATCTTTACTAATCTCCCTCAGATCTATTTATCTGTATCCCCAGTCTGTCCCAGCGGGCTGTAAAAGACTCCAAAATGTACCATTTACAATGATTCTACCTCATTCTGCTTTATTGAAATGTTTTCATTTGTAATAATACTATTTCTTACATAAATAATTATTTCTTCACCAGTCCTATCTGTTCTTTGTCTAGTGTACATGTTATAACCATAATAATCGTATATACTTATTTTCTTTTTTTGCATTTCGTCTCACTCATCACGCAGGGTCGATGTCCCTGATGCGTCTCGGCACCAAATCTCGGTCCCGTGCCTCCTCTCCCAACAATTCCTTTTCTTTGAGGTCGAGAATGATTTTGTCCATCCACCATCGCTTCGGCATTCTTTTCTTCCTTCTTCCCTGCTCTCCACTTCCATGACCCTTCTGCCAACATATTCTCCATCTCTTCTCATCGCACATCCATACCATTGCAGCCTTCATTCTGTGCTTTGTTCGATATTTTTCCAACTTACTTTGTTCCTCTTATCTTTTCATTCCCGATCTTATCCAATTTTTTTCACTCGACAAATCCATCTCATCATCCTCATCTGTGCTACACCCAGTTTCTTTTTCCTGAGCTTTCTTCATCACCCATGTCTCAACTCCGTAGATGTTCGCTGATCTTACCACAGACATATATACCTTCCCTTAAACCTTCATTCTCATTCAGGGGTCACATAGCACCCTTGAGACCTTCTTCCAATTCTTCGAGCCAGACTACACCCAAAGAGTAATTTCTGCATCCAAATCATCATCCTTTGCCACCATAGATCCTAGGTATTTAAACTTGCTTACTCTCTTTAGTTCATCTTCTTGCATCCTAATTACCGTGTCTTATTCTTGGTCGACCTTCAGCTACTCCGTCTTCTTCCTATTTATCTTGAGCCCTCTATCTTTCAAAGCCATGCTCTATTGTTCTAGTCTTCTCCCTGCCTTATATCTGATTGCGCTGTAAATGAAGATACCATTCGCAAAGAGCATCAACCCAGCAGTCTGATCCTTAATGCCTCGAGCCAATACGTCCATAATAAGTTCGAAAAGATATGGGCTTAAAGAGGATCCCTAATATAAACCTACTCCAGCTAAAATCTAATCACCCAAGCCTATGTATGTTGCCTCTAACCTGAGTTCTCGTTCCTGCATACATATCGTATATGGTTCGTACATTCTTTTCCATAAGGCATCTCCACATCTCCTGTTGTATGACTCGATCATACATGTTCTTTACGACTTTAACACAACTTGCATTTCCTTCTCCTTTTCTCGGTGCTTTTAATTAACCTGCCTCAATGCAAATATTGAATTAGTCGTGCTATCTCAGACATAAAGCCAAATTCACTTATAATACAGGGGTTTTCAGAAGGAATGGAAGAGTCATGGCAATCAAATTATCATTTTCTCTGAAGAACACCGGTCATCAATAGGCAGAAGGACCACGTGGTAGGCTTCGGCCAGGACGTATCCGAGATCCGATACGTGTTCACGATCAAGTACCGAACTTCCATGATGATGCTCTGTGTCGTGGCTTCAAATGCCGAGAAGATGCCGTCGGTGTGGTTTGCGGCTGGTTAAAGGCCTACCGAAGCCGATTATAGGGACATGTTAGCCACGAAAGTCCTGCCATGGGTGAAAAGATCAGGAAGAAGGCGGAATAAATCTAACAGCAGGACGGTGGTCCTGCCAATGCGGCCAAGAGCGTGCAAGAGTGGATGGTATCGAACATGATCTTCTGGTCGAATTTGTTTTTGCCGCTACAGTCACTCAATCTCAGTGTCATCGACGAAAATGTGTGGGTGTATGTCGATGGTATGGACTACAAGGTCCACCACAGCAACGTTGACGAGCTGAAGTACTCCGTCAGCCACGTGTGGGTCAGCATGTGGAAAGACTTCATCCGCCACGTGTGCGCTGCCTTCAGGTCTCGCGTGCTCGCCGCCGATGACGTTCTCATTATTAATATTGCAATTTGAACATATTTATATGTTTAAACAATAAATACGCGTCTAACTGCATCCTAGCTATCATTGCATCCTTTGTTAAGAGCGTCGTAACAAGTCGAACAGGACTTTCTCAATATCCGGCATCCCTAAATTTTATTTCTCTAACTGGAATTTAGTTACATATATTATATTTACATCGTTATCAATATTATAACGGAAGAAATCATGTTTCTTGTTTCTAAAACTATGAACATTTATATGGAGACAACTTCACACACTTATCCCAGAAGCACGATTTTTTTATTTTGAATGCCCTCACCCCTATCCCCTCTACAACTATCTCCTTCCCCACCCCTTTCTGTCTAGCTTCAGTGTAATAATATCTTCATATAACTTCCCTTAATTTCTATTCCTGTACTGCCCTCACCTCTAGCATTATATATTTCCTCATCTGCTCCAACCTAATAGCACAATCCTACTCCTGCCTTAACTCATCTACCATAGTCCTGCTCAAATGTAGTCCATACACCGTGTACATTTACTTATTTTCATAAAAACTATTTCAAGTATCTGTAAACACTAATCTTGATTTGTCACACAGAGTTCTCAAATAGTCATTTACCTAATTGCACGTGACGTCCATTCCATCTCCACATCCATTCTCAAGAAAACACCTAAAATATCTTTCACTTTGGTTTCACTCATCCTTTCATTCAACCTTTTGTACCTCTGACGTAACTCGCATGAATTCACTCTCCTCACACCAATCACTATCACATGCGTAACCACAACTGCATCTCTCTCCTAACTAGATACCAGCCTTAAATACCTCTCACACACATCATCTAATCTAGCAACCAGCAAGCAAACACCCAGTTCATTTCACCTGTGAACACTCAATTTCCTATCTAAATATCTAATCTGAGAATCACTCACCCCAATCACATCAGTCAACCCCCTATTTTTATTCTCCTTAGCCTAGTATTACCATTCCTTATAATCTCTTTCATAATATAACTCGTTCCACTTCCTTGCACGTCCAAATCAGACAAACCACTTTCAGAATCTTGTTTGCTTGGGGCATCATATCTGTTAGTTATCTTAACAGATTCCACGTCCCTCTTTCTCAAATACCTAACCTGTCCTAAACTATCAATTCTATCCGTATTCACTCAGCATTCACTATCACTTACATCAGTCATTTTTGTCACTCAAATGACTAGTCTAGTCATATCTTCCGCCGTACTAGTCCATGCCACGGCCTCCATACGTACACGAGCATTCATTCTTACTCCATGACCAAATCTCTTAACTTCATACAATCATCACGCATACGATTCACTTCCTCTTTCAAAGTTACCTTTGTATTAATCATCATAACACTGGACTTTCAAAATCATTTAACCTTCTTTCAACACTGCAAGTGTTGACATATCAACAAAAATATGCAAAAGAAATGCAAAGTAGTATTTTCCTTTTTCTTTCTCATCCAAATTTTAGATCTTGAGGTGTTTTTTGATCGAGGTTCTCTACCCACAGTCTAAAAATGCCACTCCAATTTACCCTAGACCTTATTCGTTCAAAAACACGAAAATATTACAATGCATATATATTAATGTTACATCTTATTGTTCCCAATACTAATTTTTCTCATGTAATTTTCTTTAACTAAGCCCAATTTGTTTCCAAACACTTCAATGACAATTTAGGCTAAAGTCAACAAAACTCAGTATGCAATGTAAACAAAGGGTGGACGTCAGCGAATGAAACCCACAGTATATTAAATATTACTGGGTTTTTTATCGTAACACTTACTGTTAACTATGTTCCAGAACCTAAATATATTATAGCATACAATACTTTATATATAACAAAGATTTAGCAACATAATAAGTATAATTAACAGAAAGCTATTAAACATCTCCGACACCGCCTTTCTTCAATTACACATTATTCAACTTATAATTGTTTTTATCCGCTGTATTTGGAAAGGAAACTTGAACGAATCTAAAAGAATATTCAGTACAATTTGCATCGAAATAAGATCAGTATTTTAGAAAAATCTAAATTTTATCTTGTTCTTTTGTTTTGAATGACACTTTATATACACTTCCATGGGAAATTACAATGGTCAATTTATACTTGACTCATCAATCTCTATAAGCTATCAATTCTGCGATTGATTAGGACACCAAATTATTATGATAATGATATATAAAGCTGAATGCAAATTTGTGACCTATTATTAAGTTTAATGGAAGCAACTATGTCAAATATTTCTATTTGCCAAGAAGGTATTTTGATTCCCAGAAGCTGCTTGGAGGTAGGAAACTAATAAGCAATGGTCTAATCACAATACTCAAGTAAAGAGAATAAAAATTATTAGCTGGTGGTGACTTTAGCAATTATTGACAGTTGATTATAGAAAATGCATGGATATATTAGGTATTTTAAAGAGTAATAGCGTTTTTTAAGTTTAAAAGTTTCAAATAAACAAAAAGATAATAATAAATCTATGTTTAATCAAAATATGGTCCATGGGTTTAAATGCAATTTTGCCAACGTATTACAAGGCCATATATATGACAAACCAACCGACTAAACGAAGTTGTAGTAAGGTTTAACGTAAATTTTCGGGAGTACATAACTTAAACACGAACTTTCTGTGATGTCCAACTCTCATATGAGTATCTGAGTATTTTTAATTTAGTGGCCATTAAAACAGCACATATAAAAATGAGTTTCGCATTATCTTTTTGAGTTCAAACTTCGAAAAAAAACTACTGAAGCTGCATAAGACATCAACGAAGCATTTGGACAAGGAGCGGTTCCTTTTCGTACAGAACAATGTTGTATCAGAGGTTTCCAAGAGCACAAATCACACCTTTGAAAATGACGCCCTAAGGGAAGCACTCGAGGCAGACACTCGTACGTCAGTACGTAAGCTCGATGGAACAATGGGAGCAAGCAAATCATGCATTTGTACCCACTTGTTTAAAATTGAAAATAATCGATGATTTGTTCGACCTTGTTGCTACGAAACCGGAATGATCCATTTCTTGAACGGATAGTTCTAATTGATGAAAAATGGATTACTTACTACACCACGGAAAGGTCTGCAAATTGATATGGGCGACAAAAGCAACTGAAACATATCCTAAAGACGGCGTTCCATCACAAAGGTGCACGGTGACAGTATGGTGGACTGCATCTGGGATTATCCATTATAAGTTCCTAAACCAAGGAGAAACAATCACAGCAGTGAAATACTGTCAGGAATTAGAGGTAATGCATAAAATGTTGCGCGAAAAACAACCAGCTTTAGTCACTCGCCAAGGTCCTATTCTCCTTCACGACAATGCTCATACACCTGTGGCAGAGGTGATGCTTCAGAAATTAAACATCTTGGGAATTGAAGTCCTGCCTCATTCACCTTATTCTCCAAACGTCTCTCCTACAGATTTGCATATTTTTTAATATTTGGAAGCCTTCCTAATTAATAAAGGGGTTAAAACCTAAGCAGGAGGATAAGAAGCTTTTAAAACCTTTCTTGACTTTAGGCATGACAACTTCTATAGAAAAGGCATAACTACATATTAAATAAATCGAATATTAAATGTATTTTTTACGAAAATTAAAAAAAATTGCAATAAAAACATAGTTAGTTAAGGTTCATGCAGATTTAAAATGGTTTATAGCCTAGTATTATAGTACAGGGTGTACTTTACTAATGTCATGATCATTTAGACATTGACACTTTATTAATTTTAATGGCAAAATATCACATCAACTATAATTTTGCCCTCCTGCCTCTGATGACTTTTAGATATAATCGTATATGTGATAAGATTAATAGATATGTAAACTTGTATTTTTCAAATATAGCATAATCTATAAGTTAATTTATAGGCCGAAGCACTGCAATGGGCAATTTGTCTCAATTAAATAGTTTCATGTACCCTCCGCTGTAATAAGATACTTTTTCCTTTGAGAAAATCACTATAATAAAGGGAATGGGTAGAAAAAATACCAAATGGGATGCAAATATCTTAATAAACTTTAATCTTTGTGACATCATTAATAATTCTCACCCGACTTCGTTTCAGTTATTTTAGGCCAACAACGCCACCTTCTTTCGCGATGGTGAGGTCACAATGGACTTGGCACAGGACTTTGGTGCCCAGATCCTGTCAGCCGACGTCAAAACCGTCGTTTTTCGTTCCCAGGACGCGGCCTGTGCCCGCTACCTCCTACTGACTCGAGCTATCCAGAATGACTACTTGATTGTGGTGGAAATGCAAGGCATTGGATACCCTTTACCGAAAGCATGAGGACCTAACTCATTGTACCAAACATCTAATCAACATCATTAGTTTTTGATTTTAAATAAAAATAAAATAAAATAAGCAGAGTACTGTGGCGGACAATTAGGAAAGCATCCCATTTCTGATCCGTTACTATTTAGCATCTATTATATTCTGTTAATAAATCTTTATCCATTTTTCTAGATATTATTTATTATCATTGAATTAAAAATTCTTCATCATTTTAGCCCGTGAACCGACATCTGGTCGTAGAAGGGCAACTTCAGAAAACTAGATCAAATTCCCTCTCGCCATGATTCCGTAACTTAGACTAAATACCCTCCACAAAATTTCTCTTCATCTAACTTATCCAATTTTACAACCCCGATTATTTATTCTTTTTATTTCAAATACGGTCGTTGTTTTTGATATTATTTTAAATAAACAAATATTACCAAATTAGAGGTGGTTCTGGTCGTATATTGTTAAATTTTCACTCGGTGATATTTGCTGTAGAATTATGTTAATGCTTCGAGTATGATATCCTAAAGACTAAAACACATTTTACAGTCACTTTGCTAAGAACAGAAACATTCGAGAAAAATGTTGACATTTGCTTCTAATGAAGGTGGAATTATCAACACTGGCGTATGCGAGACATTTTCAATCAAGGGGCAAATCAGTTGAATTCATGGGGGAGAAGAGTAACTCCACTTACTCATGATGAGAATTCCACCATGGTCTGTTCTTTTTACATTAGAAGGAATATTTGCATACTGTGTAGTGGGTTAGGAGAGCTGTGGAGTAATCGATTTGGTTGACTCGTGAAATCGGGACAAGATCGATTACGAAGTTTATTGAGAGAAGAAAGTTGGGAATTGACGAATCGTCACAACTTTCTCCTCAATAAAGCAAATTCCGTCACAAAAAAAGATGGCCGATCAAGAATTCCTTATGATGCACTGAATAACATATAACACTGAAGTAAAATAGCACATGCTTTAGACCGAGAACAGACTTGACGGAGTGCGAAAGTTGCTATTGCAAAGTGCGATATGCTATCAAGTTGACATCATATAGTAAAGGACAAAAAAGGCACACATCTCACAGGTTTCTAAGCCTGAAGCCTCTTCCATCAGGCAACATTCTGAGTATCACCATCATCCTCTTAATTCTAATTCATTTACCATATTATCTTCAGCGTTAACTTCTCTCGATTTGAAAATCTTAGAGTCACTGTACATCAATAAATTAAATCCAAACCTAAATAATTACTCCTCCTCAATTAAACTATTCACTATATAACCAACCAACACTTTAATAGATTAAGTAGCCAACCGACCAACCGAACAAATCTCGTTAGTAGTTTTTATATCTTTAGTTAGTTGATTTCTCAACTCCTACGATAAAGGTTAGTCACTTTGTTTAATTCATTCTGATTTGTTTTCGGGTTTTTTGTTGTTTTTTTACAATTTAATATAATAGGTTAATTTATTGTTTACTCCAGTAACATTTAATATGTAATATTCAAGTCAGTTTATGTTATAATTTCACTTTCTATTATTTTTTAAAATCACACTGGGTAATATTAATTAATTCTCTATATTGTTATTAGTGTTTTTACTTTAATTTTAATAATTTTCAATTTTATTATGTTAACTTGCTTCCTCCGTTTTTTAGCCATTATTTAATGCATTCTTTTAACTGTCATCGATAAATGTTCCTCTTCCTTATCATTAGTTGACACAGTCTCTGTAGATGGTCCTAGTAAAAGTCCGAAACGTCCGGCCAATAAATAATTAGTGTAATCACCTGGCTCTTCATATTCCTGCTACATATCAGATTCCCAAGGAACAAATCAATTACAATTATTTTTATTATTATTATTGTATACATAGAGGATACGTTTTCTTTTTATATGGTTAAATATGCAAATTTATTTGATGAACAAAATTAATAAATGGATTAAAAAAAGGAAATGGCTCGGAATTAGTTTGGAGAAGGCTCTAACGTGTTTCTACTTAAACTATCATCCATACAGTTATCCGTGACTTTTAAGTACAAAATGCGAAATTGGAATTCCTGGAGGAGCAAACTCCAACGCATCAGGCAACCGTTATTGTTATTGACGGTACGTAGATATGATAGGGGTTTGTAGTCTTTTTCTACTACAAATTCTTTGCCTAATAAAGACATTCTAAATTTACAAATTCGCCAAATTATAGCGAGTGCTTCTTTCTCAATTACCGCGTAATATTTTTCACGCGCAAGTAATTTTCTGCTTGCGTAAGCAATGAGGAAGTTTTCGCCGTTATCCTCATATTGGAGGAGAACACATCCTCTACCGTCATTACTCGCGTCGGCACGAATGCCAAACAGTTTGTCCGAGTTAGGGAGGCGGGGGATAGGGGCCGATGCCAACTTCTCTTTTAGTTTGCTTAAGCTGTGCGTTGAAAGTGGCGTCCATTTGAGGCGTTCAAGTGCCGTCTTCTTTAACAGCTTGCAGAGGGTGCGGAAACATTCATAAAGTGGGACATGAAAGGAGGATAGAACGATGCAGGGCCTAATGAAGGATGGCAGCTGCTTTTTATTAGTGGGCAACGGCATATCCACGATGGCCCGGATCTTTTCTTGCTGGGAGGCTAATCGATTATTCCCGATATTGAAGCCGAGGTAATCGATCGTCCCAAAAGCGAAGTGGCACTTTCCGGGGCCAATTGTAAAGTTGTGTTCCCGGAGTCGATGCAGAAAGGCTTGAAGAGGGGTTGAGTGTTGATCCCAATCTTCGGTGGCCACATAGACATTATCAAAATAGAAGGTGACTTTAAGTAAGCCTTCTAAAATCCTCATCATAATCCGGTTATAGTTGCTGCAAGCAGTTACCAAAGTTGGAAGCAAAGCCGGGAATCCTGGTGATGACGTCATAAAAGCGACTCGGGGAAAGCTTGCAGTTGATCTTTTTGCTGAGATGGTAACTGGACGCATATCTAAATTTCTGCAGGTGCGGAATTATTAAAATTGGCAAAGACATGCAACGGATATTCCTTGTCTTGCTCCACGCAGGTGACTTGGATAACGCAAAAGGGGTCGAGGGGGTAGCCATTTTCCTTGGGGGATTTTTCGTCGATTACGACCATCTGGTTGATGCTCGCGTGCCGGTGGTACCGCTTGAGAGTATTAATATGGAATAGTCTTCTTGCCGAGGGGCTTTCAATAAGGTAATCGACGGGGCCATGCTTCTCGACTATGGGCTAGGGGCACTTATACTGGCTCAACAATTTGTTGTTGTCCATGGGAGAAGGCAAAACTTCTTCTCCCGGGTTAAATTTCTTTTCTTTAGACCTGCAATCGAAGTATGTCTAATACTTGTCAAAATTGACATCGATGTTCTGTAACGCAATTTCGGCGCACTTTTTCAGCCTCTTTCTTAAATCCAGTAGTTACGAATAAGAGGTCTTGATATTTTGATCCAATTTTTTATTGGAATAAAGTTCCTTTAGGATACTCAGGCGGCCTTTGACGTTTCTAACATATAAAAGTTCAAAGTGGACGAAACATAAAGCACGATGGGGAATTTCAAGGCAGGCAAAGAGGGCTACCGGAAGGAAGTGTTGCCATTCAGTGGGCTGATCTGTACACAACTTCCTAAAAATGGCGTTAAGGCTTCCTTTTAACCTTTTGTACATTCCATTCCCACTCGGATGAAAAGGAGTGGTAAACAGGGGCTTGATCATCAATAATTTACTCATGTACTCCATTAATTCGGAGGTGAATTTACGACCACGACCCGAGAGTATTTCTTTGGGCAGGCCTACGCGGGAAAAGATGGAAATAAGGGTTCCGGCGCTGGAGTTGCAAGCTGGTACTCGAGCGGCAAAAGCCCTTCATCAAGCCCTCGGAAGAAACTCTCCTCTCAGTCAGGAGAGGATATCGCATAAGCCCGCATTTCTAATGCCCCCCCCCCCCTCTTCCCCAAATCCATTTTAATTTTTTTCTCTACTTTCGAAGAGAATGGAAAATTTACATTACCCATTCTAGCTCGGCTTTATAAATTGAGAATTATTTGCAATGGTGCAATAGTAATTATGTGGTGAAAAAGGCAATGTAGGTAACACAGCAATTCTCTGGAGAGGCTGCTATTTTCTAAGTAATCTTAGGCGTCGTTGAGTACTCTCCTCCTTCTCTAGCTCTAGATTTCAATGACTTTCTGTTGAGTGGCGGTATCTTCACCTCTCTATGAAGGCCTTATTGTGGTCTAAGTTCCTCTCTTCTAGTGCATTTTATTATGTACATAGCTTTGTTCTATACTCTTTAGAGTCTTAGTAGGTAACTCCTCGATATCGTGTATATCGCTATGGATGGATAAATAATAACCTGATATCGTACTGGTTATCCTAAGCACCTTGCACTCTTTGTCGTATCTGTAACACTCTCTTTCTAAGAGGCTTCTCCCGTATGTGGGGACTGTCTTAAATTTGTTTTAATTTTCCATCTTTATTCTTATTTGTTAATACTTCTTATCTCTATTTCATACATTCTAGCTTGCATGGCTCCGTTCTTGAAACAAAAAGAAAACTATCAGCTAGCTGATGTCGTTAGAGTATTTAATGTTTAGCCTTCCCTCATTACTGGGTAGCTGGATATCTGCAGTGTTGAATGAATAAAGAGACGGGCTCAAACATCATGCCTGGGGTAAACCGGCATCGAGCTAAAATATTATCCATAACATCCTTTAGATCTTATTGTTCATTCTCAGTCTGAGTATCTTGAATTGCGTACTCATCTGCCAAACTTTGACGAAGGTCTTGGACACGTCTCAATAGACGATGTCCAGACTCATTTATTTTTCACTTTTCTTTTGTAATATTCTCTAAGATGACTTCAAAAGCCATCAGCGACTTATTTCGACAGTTATATATTGATTATTTTTTCGAATACTTTGACCTTAAAATCTAGTAACGAGACTAAGCGTTCGTTACCCACTTGATCTGAGAGTTTTTCACCCTTGTGGATTAATAATATCCTTGCTACTTTCAGCTCATCGGTAAAGTATTCAGTGTTCAAGCACGAATTGAAGATGTTTCTTACTCCCTCCAATATGTTCGGGAAAGCTTCAATGTAATTGAACCTGGTGACTCCCAATCTTTTTGAGCTCTTTGTCGGAAGACCTTTATCGTATATTTTATTTCTTCTGATGTGATGACCTCATTTGGTCCACCGTTTTTTCTTCCTTCCTCATATATTTGGAAGGGGTATGTTCTCTGGATTTCTGCATTTAATTGGTCGACGATTTGATGTTCGAGTTCAATGTCATAGTTTTCGTCGTCGTTTTCGTTGATTTTGAACATATTTTTCAGTGCTCTCTGAACAATGGCTCTATTACTTCCTCTTCTTCTAAAATGATTTTTCGTGCCTCCTGAATTTTCATTCTCTCATTTACTATCCGTAGCTTTAATTTTTTAATATATTTCCAAAATTCCCTTAGCAATGTTTCTATATCAATTTGCTTGATATATTGTAGATAGAGGAGAGTTGGAAAACGAGCAAAGAAAAAAATATAGCGTAGGCGAGTTGCGAATAGCTTTCCGCGTCACTGTTAGCCAGGGCCGAATCCACTCGACCATTTTGAGTCTCTAAAGATGCTCATTGAAGCGAAGCTTATAAGCCGCTCGCCTGTACTTTTGTCCGCTAAAATATTGATCTCGTTTTTCTTCCCGTTTCTCTTAAATTAGTACTATTAATTCACTTTTCTGTCTCCTGAGTTTGTTCTCTAGTATGCCTTCCATTTCCTCAAAGGGATTTGTATTCGTTGCTTGTTTATATGTATTAGAGTTGCAGTATTTTTTTTTATTCCAAAGAAAGGTAAAGATTGAACTTAAATAGGCAGATGTCTGGTTTTTGTAGCAGACTCTCCTCATAGGTATGTAGGAAAGCTGGGTCCCAGTCTTTGCTGTATCCTTCTCTTTATGAGCGCATTAAGTTATTTCCCGACTCTGTTTGTAAATCTATACCCGGATGCCCCGCAATGGGCTTTTAAATAGCCCATCTGGATGACCGCTGTCGTATTGTTAAATATGTAGTTTAGAAGTTATGCGCCTGTAATTGGTCTCGTCTGAGTGGCTGGTATCCTGCTGCGACAATGATGTTGCTCAATTCCCTTTCAAGTTCTATAGGTAAATAGGCAACTTCCATTCTTTGTAGTCTTTCGAACTGCAAACCCTGCTTGATAGCTATTGCAGCTGCGTCGTGTAACTCTCCTGAAGAATTTGTGGCCATAACACTGTAGTTAAATATTTTAATTGTCTCGGTTTCTATGTTTCTTCCATATCGTGAAAATTCATTGCCTAAATATCATTAAAAATAAAGTAAGAACTTCTATACAGCATTCCACAGAAGTGCAATGTATTACAATGATTAATAGCTCTCGATCTTCCTAATATGCCTTATTTTCTCATCCCTCAGCTGTTGAATTGTTTTGGCTTGTTGACATAGACCTTACTTTTGAGATGACCCCAAAGGAAGAAATCTAAAGGCGTCAAGTCACACGATCGTGGTGGCCAATTGTCCTCTCTGTTTCGAGAGATGATGCGCCCTGGAGCTTCTCATTCAATAAAACCATTGTTGCATTGGCTGTGTGGCATGTAGCGCCGTGCTGTTGAAACCACAAATCTTCGACATCCATAGAATTCAATTCATGCCATTAAAAGTTGGTTATCATGGCACGATATCGCTCGCCTGTCACCGTAACAGAATTCCCGGCATCATTTTCAAAGAAATACGACCCAATGATTCCAATGCACACCAAACAGTGACCTTTTGTGGATGCAGTAGCTTTTCAACAATCTTCCTGGGATTTTCATCAGCCCAAATGCGACAATTCTGCTTATTAACGAATCCACCGAGATTAAAATGGGCTTCATCACTAAAGATGATTTTTTGCAAAAAATCATCACCAGCTTGTCTTTCCTCGTGCACACAATTCACGAATGTATGGCGCTTCAAATGGTCAGCAGTCTTCAATTCATGTGTCAATTGAATTTTGTAAGTGGGTAGAGATAAATCTTTTGTCAAAATTCGATGTAACGTTGTTGTGGAGAGGTTCAATTCCTGCGCGCGATGACGAATAGAGGTGTCTGGATCTTCGGCCACATTCTCGCGCACTTGCAACAATGTTTTCAGCTGAAACGGCGTAAACGAGCACGCAATGGCATTTTCATATCTACCACCGACCCTGTTTATTTGAATTTACGCACAATTTTCCCAATTGCACTCTCGGTTGGTCGTTTTTGTTGATCAAAAAAATCGCGAAGTGCCCGAAATGAGTTTCTGTTTGAACGTCCATTTTCGTAATAGGCTTCGATAACTTTAACACGTTGATCGATTATTAATCTTTCCATGATTGAAATTGCCAAAGACTGTAGTTGTTAAATCTGAAAGAAAAAGAAAAAAATCATTAGACGCTTAAACTTAACTCACATTTAAAATCGGTCCAAGTTATTGGAACACCCGTTATATATATTCTATATTATTACATACCTCTCTGAATATCCGAATACAAGTATGGCTCAAACCATTACACTACCAATGGGAAAATACATCCCAGAAATTTTAAAAAATACCAGTGGGCAGAATTCAGCTTAAATTAGTGTATAATTTTGTCCGAATGATAGAATTAATGTATTAGCATGTTATCGAACATTTGGCAACTTTCTAAAGTTCCTCAGTTCTCTTTGATATTTAGTTAAGTGACCACGTGTTGAAAGGTTAGGACTTTTTATATTAATAATTTGACAACTATTTGCATAATTTATAAATCGAATTATATATTATTAAAGGCTAAACTAAATTTTACATTTTGCTTATATTATAGACAAATTCCAGCTATTTTGTAGGATTTATTAAATAAAAATAATTTATGGGAAATATAATCCCATTGGTATTTATTAATAGGATCATTAATCCCACTGGTATTTTCAGCACAATTTCATAACGTTTTGCCTTTTATCTTTTTTTAATTTGTTTGTTATAGTTTATTCATGTAGGTATATTAGTAAACATATATTTTTCACTATATTTATTTAATGCAGTCGATGGTCGTCCTGATTAACTCTTGACACCATCAATTCTGTGTGAGGCTAAGCTGTGGGGATAGGCCCAGCGCAAGCCCTTCTCCACATTAATCCAAGCACTGTGCAAGCACAGCTTCACTCATCTTTCCCCTTTTTCTTTTTCTCATTTCTTTCACTCTCTTTTTCATTCAATCATCCCCTTCACACACTTATCACTTCATTAACCCTTTATCATCATACCCATAAATTCATCTCCATTTTCATCGAGTAAAGCTTGAGTCGTCTTCGTATCCGAAGGACAGCTATAACAACAACAATAGTGATGTGATTTTCTGTTGACGGAAGCGAATGTAGGAAATTGCTTGCTTACTTACTCGGCGTCCGTCTTTAAAAACAATTACTACCAAACTCATTATGGGAAGGAATTTATGTAACTCTTGCATTACTTCAGAGAAGCTTATAAGGGTTTCCTTTTATACGAAAATGAGACAGAGTTCTATTTATTAAATCAGGGAACTTGCTTCAGGTTTTTACGAAGGACTCCCGAAGTTTTCTGAGAGTCACTGAATAAAAGCTTTTTAAAACGGATATCGTCCTACACGCGGCCAATTGCTTTGTTACGAGGGGCGGTCAATAAGTTTTGCGAATCGGGAGGTCAAAACAGAGGCTGGCTGTTTGTGGGGGTGTTAGGACAAGTTATGACAGGTCAGGACCTGCAGCCGCACGCTCCTGCCTCGTCTATTTAAGAAGGAGTAGCTGATCGCAGATCGTCAGTCATATAAATTTTTAACAATGGAGAAGGTTGAGCACCGCGCAGTGATCAAATCTTTGACCAAGGAAGGCAAGAATGTAAAGAGATCCATGAACGCATCGTTGCAGTGTACACCGACACCCCCCCCCCTCCTTCCTATGCAACCATTCCTTGCTGGAATAGGGAGTTCCGCCATGGTCGTGAGTCCCTTGAAGATGTTTACGTCCAGGACGCCCGTCAGACGTGACCAACGAGGACAATGTGGCCCGTATGGAGAGGATGATCCTCGAAAATTGACGAGAGAAGGTCGAAGAAATCGAGCGAGAAATTGGAATATTGCATGGAAGTGTTATCAACATCATCCACGACAATTTGGCCATGACCAAGGTCCCTAGACAACTCACGCCACATGATCGACTTCAACGTCGTCAAATTCCACAAGGCCAGAGTTGCACAAGCTGTCGGGAGATTACTGGTTGTCAGGAATTCGAAGCCTCAAGGACAAGTGGCGCAAGTGCATTGAAGTCGAGGGTAGTTATATTGAAAAATAATAACACTTTTCCTCATATCTCGTTTCCTTATAGCCGAATTGCAAAACTTATTGACCGCCCCTCGTATTTACATTTCTGTATGTGGCTCATTTCCCTAACGACCACCCAATATACAAGTATTCCGTCTAATGTAAAAAGAACATGGATGAATTCTCATCATGTGGTAGAGGATTAACTCTTCTCTCCTGTCAATGCAAGTGATTTTGCTGCTTGATTAAAAATGTCTCGCATACACCAGTGATGATAATTCCACCTTCATTAGAGGTAAATGTCAACATTTTTATCCAATGTTTTCTGATCTTAGCAAAGTGACTGTAAAAGGTGTTTTAGTCTTTAAGATATCATACTCGAAGCATTAACATAATTCGACAGCAAATTTGAGCGATTAAATATTTAACAGTATACGACCAGAAACACTTCTAATTTTGTAATATTTGGTTATTTAAAATAATATGAAAGCCAACGACGGTATTTGAAGTAAACAATAAATAAACTAGGTTGTTAAAATGGATAAGTTAGATGAAGAGAAATTTTGTAGAGGGAAATTAGTTCAAGTTACGAAATCTTAGTGAAAGGGAATTTGATGTAGTGTTCTGAAGCTGCCTGCTCCGCACAAATTCTGGTTCACGGACTAAAAAGTTGAAGAAATATGCAGTTCAATGGTAATAAGGAATAATTAGTGAAATGTATAAAGATTTATTAACAATATAATCAAATGCATCAAATATGGGATGCCTCCGTAGTCGTCCGCCTCAGTACTTTGCTTAGTTCATTTTATTTTTATTCAAAATCAAAAACTAATTATGTTGATTAGATGTTTGGTACAATGAGTTGGGTTCTCATACTTTCGATAAAGGGTATCCAATGCCTTGCATTTCCACCACAATCAAGTATTCATTCTCGATGGCTCGAGTTAGTAGGAGGTAGCGGGCACAGGCAGCGTAGTGGGAACGAAAAACGCCCGTTTTGACGCCGGTTGACAGGACCGGGACACCAAAGTCCTGTGCCAAATTCGTTGTGACTCCGCCATCACGGAAGAAAGTGGCGTTGTTGGCCGAAAAGAACTGAAACGAAATCGAGTGAGAAGTATTAATTATGTAACAAATATTAAAGTTTATTCAGGTATTTTCATCCCATTTGGTGTTTTTCCTACCCATTACCTTTATTATAGCGATTCTCTCAAAGGAAATCGTATCTTATTACAGCGGAGGATAAACGAAACTATTTATTTAAGACAAAGTTCCCATTTCAGTGTCTTCGGTATTTAAATTAACTTGTAGATTTTTCTATATTTAAAAAACACAAGTTGACATATCTCATAAGAATTAATCTTATTATGTACATTTACGAATATATCCTAAAATCAGTTGAACGAGGGCAAAATTGTGGTCGGTAGAATTATTTTACAAAGAGACAACAAATAAACAATGACTAAATGGTTATGACATCAGTAAATTACCCACCGTACCATAATATTAGGCTCGAAGTCTTTTTAAATATGTATAAACCTTAACTAACAATGTTTTTATTACGCATTTTTTGTACTTTACGTGAGAATTAAATTTAATATTCTTCTATTTCTTTAATAAGTGTTTAATGAATAAATTACTAGTCCCATTCCCTACCTTCAAATCTCACATTTAATATGAGGTATTCCAGAAAGTAATGGCTTTTTTAAGGTTCCATGTGAATGAATGCACTTTTACCAACCTATTACACTGCCATTTAAGCCTTTACTGTAGAAGTTTTCACGCCTCGAGTCATGAAAGATCTTAAAAGCTTCCTCTCCACCTCTTTGTGTCTGAAATCGTTTATTATTTAGGAAGGCTTCCAGATATTAAAAATATGCAAATCTGTAGGAGAGACGTTTGGAGAATAAGGTGGATGAGGCAGGACTTCAATTCCCAAGATGTTTAATTTCTGAAGCATCACCTCTGCCACAGGTGTAGGAGCATTGTCGTGAAGTAGAATAGGACCTTCGCGAGTGACTAAAGCTGGTTGTTTTTCGCGCAACATTTTATGCATTACCTCTAATACCTGACAGTATTTCACTGATGTGATTGTTTCTCCTTGGTTAAGGAACTTATAATGGATAATCCCAGATGCAGTCCACCATACTGTCACCGTGCACCTTTGTGATGGAACGCCGTCTTTGGCATATGTTTCGGTTGCTTTTGTCGCCCATATCAATTTGCAAACCTTTTCGTGTTGTCGTAATGAATCCATTTTTGATCAATAGTAACTATCCGTTCAAGAAATGAATCATTCCGGTTTCTTAGCAACAAGGTTAATCAAATCATCGATTATTTTCAATTTTAAACAAGAGGGTGAAAATGCATGATTTGCTTGCTCCCATTATTCCATCAAGCTTACGTTCTGATGTACAGGAGTCTGCCTCGCGTGCTTCCCTTAGTGCGTTATTTTCAAAGATACTCGTACGATTTGTGCTTTTGGAAACCTCTGAAACCAACGTTGGTCTGTACGAAAAGGAACCGCTCCTTGGCCCAATGCTTCGTTGATGTCTTATGCAGCTTCAATAGATTTGTTTCGAAGTTTGAACTCAAAAAGATAATGCAAAACTCATTTTTATATATGCTGATTTAGTGGCCACTAAATTAAAAAATACTCAGATACTCGTATGAGAGTTGGACATCACAGAAAGATCGTGTTTAAGTTATGTACTCCCGAAAATTTACGTTAAACCTTCTAGGTCTAGTCCGTTGGTTTGTCATATATATGGCATTGTGAGAAAAACACTTTTAATTTCTTGACTCGAGCGGTGAACAAATTTACAGTAAAGGCAGAAATGGGATTGCAATACGTTGGCAAACGTGGATTCAATCAAATGGAACCAACATTGATTAAAAATAAATTTATGTTTTACAAGTTTGTTAATTTTTGTTTACTTTGGTATTGTGATTTGACTATTACTTTTTAGTTTCCTGCAACCAAGCAGCTTCTAAGAATCCACATATCTTGTTGGCAAATCGAAATATTTGACATTGTTGCTTCCATTAATCTTATTAGTAGGTCACAAATCTGCTTTTAGCTTTAGATAAAATTATCATAATAATTTGGTGTCCTAATCAATCGCAGAAACAATAGCTTATAGAGATTGATGCGTCAAGTTTAAATTGAACATTGCAATTTAATGTGCAAGTGTACATATGTACAGTGTCAATCAAATCAAAAGAACAAAATACCAAAATTTAAATTAAAAAAAAAACACTATAAAACACTGGTCTTATTTCGATAAAAAATCTACTGAATAGTCTTTAAAATTCGTCTCGGATCGTATCCAAGTTTCATTCTGAAATTCAGCCGATAAAAACAATTATAAGCTGAATAAAGAAGGAATTTTTAATCTACTGTGGGTTGGAATAATTCCCGTCAACCCTTTGTTTACATTGCGTACTGAGTTTTGTTGACTTCAACCTAAATTTAAAACAAATTCGGTTTAGGTAAAGAAAAGGAAATTAGAAAATTAATTACTCCTACCGATAAAAGATAATATAAGTATATATGCATTATATTTTTTCACGTATTTTGAAGAATTAAGTCTACAGCAAATTAGAGTTGCATTTTTAGACTGTGAATAGAGAACCTCAAAAATAGATAATGAAAGAGGCAAGGGCAGTACAGGAATAGAAATTAAGCGAAGTTATATGAAGATATCATTACACTGAAGCTAGACAGAGTGGAGTGGGGAAAGGAGATAGTTGTAGAGTTGATAAGAGTAAGGGCATTCAGAATAAAAAATGGTGATTCTGGGATAAGTGGGTGGAGTTGTCTCTACACCAAATGTTCTTAGTTTTATAAACAAGAAACATGATTTCTTTTTACATTATTGATGAGGATGTAAATATAATATGTGTAACTGAATCATAGTTTAAGAAATAAAACTTAGGGATACCTGATATTGCCAAAGTCCTGTACGAATTATTACGACGCTCTTAATAAAGGATGAGATGATATTTAGGATGCAGTTAGACACGGATTTATTGTTTAAACATATAAATATTTTAAATTGTAATATTAATAAAGAGGACGCCATCGGCGGCTTTCACGCGCAGCAGGCGAGACCTGAAGGTTTCGCACACGCTGCCGCCAAACTCTTTCCTCCTGTTGGCCCAGATGCCGATTACGGAACCTTTTTTATCACCCGCATAGACCTCCCGAAAGATCCAAAAACCGAGTCCAACAGAACCTTTTGCAAAACCCGGTAATATAAGTGAATTTGGCTTTATGCCATGGGGAGGGACGACTGATGCAATATTTGCATTGAGGGAAGTTATAGAAAAGGATCGAGAAAAGGCGAAGGGACCGCATGTTTTGTTCATAGACATGAAGAAGGCGTATGATCCGGTCCTACGAATGGAGATGGTGAGATTCGTGAGGGAGAAAGGAGTCCCATAGAAGTATGCAAGAACCGTACAAGTTGTATATGCAGGAGCGAGAACTCGGGTTAGAAGCAGCATAGGATTGGCGGATTAGATTCTAGCTGGAGTAGGCTTATATCAGGGAACCTCATTAAGCCCATATGTTTTTGATTTAAAAAAATTGTATTTACTAGACAAATTAAGGCCCAGCTTTCCTAGTTCATGATTTTTGTGGATGATGTCCTTCTTTGCAGCACAAGTATGGAGGAGAAGGAGATAAGACTAGAATAATAGAGAATGGCTTTGGAAGATACAGGGCTCAAGATCAACAGGAAGAGGACGGAATACCTGAAGTTCAACGAAGATCAAGACGTGGAAATTAGGATGGAAGTAGATGAACTAAAGAGAGTAGGCAAGTAAAAATACCTAGGATCTATGGTGGCAAAGGATTGTGATTTGGATGCAGAAATTACTCACTGGGTGAAGTCTGACTGGAAGAATGGGAAGAGGCATCCTTCATGAAAACAGGCTCACGTACTCCAAATGTTCGGACTGAGGGTATCACATGTTCTTGAAGCAGATTCTTAAATAAAGCAGCGTTTAATTTGCCGCGTAAGAGGGTAAGGGCACAAAATCCATCGCTTGAAAACATACCACACTTCATACCACTGCCTCCTTTAGATTTAACCACCATTTACGCCATGTATGATTCAAGCTTTCACTTGTACAACACTTGATAGTTCTCATCCATTCCAAAAAATATAAATATGCCTTAGTCGTTAAAAGAATCAATCGTTTCCAATTTTCAGCACTCCACAGCACACGCTCAGTAGCGAAGGCAAACCTAGCTGCCTTATTATTTTCACCTAAGAGTGGTTTCATAGCAGGTAAGCGTCCTATGAGTCCCTTCTCAATCGACGCGTGACATTCTGGCGAGACACACTCAGGTTCAAGTTTTCGGAAACTTGAACTGAAATTGAGGCTACTGTTTCAAATAAGTCTTTTGTTGACAGTCGATGCTCGTCTGATCTCCCTGTGAGTGGCTTTTCGAAAGTAACCCGACTTCTTTGAAGGAGCCGTTAATCTCAATGAGCTTTGTGATCGATTACAACGCCTCAAAATGTCATAGTTTCATTCCTTCACTCTTTCTCTGAGAAATCTTCCTTCTGAATGATTTGAGGAGCTTATATTGTCTTGCCATGCTGATAAATGAGTAATGCCATCAGTAGCATTGTAGAATACACGTGTGGCAGTGGACATAACTATACTACAATATCTTACGTGTAAACGGCGTTACAAGTTATCGTTCTTTAGTTTCGGATGCATCCTTTCTTCGCATAATCATGCTTTCTTCCTAACATCTTTTTGCCGCTGTTCAGGTTTCGAATTAATATATTATTCTCATATCAATGTTTTTATTTTTAATACATTCATCAAATTCGGAATTTTCTTTTGGGAAATCTCAATAACCAATGGATTTCAAGAAAAAAGGCGTCTTATATCCTTCGGTCCCGTTGTGGCTGAGGAATTTGAATTTTTGTTCTCCAAAACCCCAAAAAAAGATTTGTCACATTCTTTGATCGAAAACTTGGATAGGATGAGTTGACGACTTCTAATTATAATCAACTAATTTCAATTGACGTTCGTATCTCGAAATTCACGATAAAGGCTTACGTTTAGAAACTAATAACTATTCCTAGTTTATATCTTCCTAATATGATGCAAGGGATGGGTAGATAGATATTTCTTACGAGATACAGAGTATCTGTCATTCTCTTGGAGGTTTTATCATTATTACAAGTGCTTCTGTCCAAATCAAATTAAGTTTCCACTCACCTTAATGTTGCTGACTCTATTTGTATCCCTGATGGTAACTCGGACTTCAATGATGAAATAGGTGGAGCCCAAATCCATGAACATCCATGGGTTGGATTGCTTTTTGGAATGGTAAAAACTTGTTAAGTCCCCATCAAAGGCTGACATCGGTCGGTATTTTGCATCATCATCGCTGAAAAGGATGAAATGAATTTTCGTGATAGTTTGATTCCTTAAGAAAATACTTTAAGTAATGTCCAGATGAATATAGTCTAGAATCAGGGTAGGAGGGTAGAATAAAGAAATTTCCAGGTAATTGGAACGATAAAGAAAGAGGTAATGATTGGGGAATTTATAAAACAAAGCGTGGAGAGTATGAAGATATTCCTAAAAAACTTATTTAATGATATACTTAGGAATGCTTGGGTGCCCAAGGAATGGATGAAGATTAGGATTAATCTTATAAAGTACCGTCTAAAAAGATCAGAGCGCCTGTATTTCTATCATATCTTCTTTCTTAACGTTTGCCAGTGAAAATCCAAAGTGTCCAAAATGAGTATACAATAACTTACAGGTATAAAATATGTATATTTAAAGGTTATGTTAATTTGGATGAATAAAACGAAGGTTATAAGTATAAAAACATCTTGCCAGCTGTCGTCCAGATAACAGGCTTAAGAAACCTCTCATGCATTTCACTTTCCGCGAGCTAATCAGAAAGCTGCGTCACTAAGATGGTCTTTCTCTAAAAGCGTCGTTCATAATATTTGCCAACCAATGACAAAATAGGTTTATTTAAGGTTGGCAAATCAACCAGTTAGCCAGGTAAGATCAATATAAGAGAGGACTAATACATTGTCAAAATTGTGAAAAAAGACCGTTTCAAGACGGCAGCTGAAGTTTCTCGAGAGATAAGTGCGATTTTAGCCTTCATTATCGCTAAACAGACTATGTCAGTTTGGTTGAAGGGAGAAAATCTCCATGCTCGCATACCTGCAATCAAGGCACTGATCAACCAAGGAACAAGAAGGCTCGTCTTGCATTAGATACTCAACACGTTAAATGGATGAATCACCAATGAAGCTATGTCCACTTCAGTCATGAATCTAAGTTCATTTTATTCAGATCCGATGGCTGGAGGATCGTTCATCGCAGAGTAGGCGAAAGGCAAATTGTATAATCAACTTCACTAATAAAAAGGTGAAGTTTTTTAGAGAAAGTGTGATGGTATGATGCTTGATTTCGATAAAAGTCACTGGGCCAGTTTTGCGCTTCGAGTGCATAGTGCATACACAAGGGTACAGGAATTGCTGCGACAGCATGTTTTGCCCCATATGTGTGCCTGCGAAGCTCAGCCTGCAATTATCATGTAGAATGACGCCGCTTACTACACAACTGAGCTGGTGAAGACCTTCTTTGACGAGGAGTACATCATCATTATCATTATTGTTATTACCATAATAATAATGAAGGTTTTATAGGGGGTCATTGAAGCTTTCGCAGGCTGACAGTCACGGGGGGAGGAAAGGAGGGTATAACAAGAGGTGAACCGTTCCATAACTTAGGAGCAACTAGAAAGAAGCCACGATCAGCCATCGAGAAGAGAGGAATGCGAGGAACCGAAAGTAAGAGGGCAATTCCCCAAAGATGAGCTTTTTATTGTCCAGACACAGCCAGTGCGAATGGCAGGTAAAGGAGAAGTGCGGTGTTTAGTATTTTAAAAGAGGACTTTTAAAGTAATTCGAAATTTTATAGGCAGTCAGTAGAGTTTATGGAGCATGGATGTGACACAAGAGAACAGTGCTTGACGGAATTGAACTCGAGTAGCAAAGTTCTGGGCAAGATGAAGGAGGTTAATTGTAGTGTTTGGGGATCCAGTGAGAAGAAAGTTAAAGTAATCAAGGCGGGAGGTAACAAAGGTAATCTTGAAAATGTTTCAGTCAAAGTGGGAGCGGATATGACTGAAGTTATGATTCATAAAATAGAGGCACGATTTGCTGATATTAGCAACATGCGATTTAAAATTAAGTTATCTCTCAAAGAAAACACACAGGTTTCTAACGTTCTCAGAGAACGCGATGGGGGAGCTCTTTAGATTGAGAGAAGGAGTTACATTTACAGTGAGAGACATCTGCTGAGATGACCATGAAAAATCCTTATTTTTTTCATGGTTGTGTTTGAGTAAGTTATCTGATAGCCATTCAGTAATCCTATAATATGCGGATGAAAGATTAATGACGTTCACAGCGAACGAGTATAGAGAGGAGGAAAAGAAGATTTGATTGTCATCAGCATAGAAATGGATGGATAGACTTAGGCAACACAGAAAGCCAAGAGGAATGAGGTAGATATGAAAGAGAAGCGGGTCGAGGACAGAGCAGTAAGGAACACCATAAGACACAGCAGCTGGTAGAAATGCCTCACCAGGGATGTAAAGTGAATGATTACGAGATGAAAGATAAGAGCGAAATCATTTCAGAGCAGTTCCAGAGACACACAGAAAGTCACGAATTTGCTGGAGAGAAGAACGGTTTGGCTAACTTTATCAAATGATGCCGAGAGATCAAGAAATATCAGAATTAAAGGCCTCCCAGCATCGCTCTTGAGGCGGGGTCGGTCAGGCATATAAGGGAGAGCTGATTAAGAAAGGTAACCTGCCTTTAAGCACGATTGTAATATGAAGGGTTGGAGAAGGATATGTGTTCACCAATGCAGGCAGTTACTAGCCTCTCAAGGGTCTTGGATAGTAACGAAATCTGGCTACTGCCTAATAGGACAAACTTTGCCGTAATAACCTTATAGCCTAATGCTAGGCTAGATTAAAATAATAAAAAAAACACAAAAACAAAGTAAAATAAAGCAAGAAACGAGAAAAGCAAGAATAAGAAGGAGCACGCTCTGGCGTCAGGAGCAGGTCCGCCTGCTTTCAGCATAGGAACATGCGACCTCGCTCTTTCCCTTATCGAGACAGTTAAGGTGCGACATTCAACAACAATGTCTGGGAGACAAAACATTCGTCATAATAAAGTGCAGGGGAGCACTCCATCAAATAGTGGTGCGTCCTGTAACTTATCCCAATTCAAAGGCGACAGAAAGCGACCTCAAGCCTTCGCGGATTGGAGGGGTAGGTCTATGGGATCAGCTGCAGCGCAATGACATGCAACATTAAGTTCCCCTCGGCCGTCTCTTATCTTCTTTGCCAAGAGCTGTTTTGATTTATAAAATGTTGTCGTCGTGAGGAACAGCCAGACGCTGCTCTTGTCGCCCAGTCCTCCAGAAGACTTTGGTGCCCTCTTCGACGCACTCATTCCTCGAAATTCTCACAGGTTCGGGAAATGAGTAGAATATAATCTCGCCATCCGCCCGGCTTACGGTAACCGTGGCGGAAGGGATACCGCGAATCAGGGATTGTGAAAATTCGAATGATTCTATAGCACTCAGGGCGCGTTGTGAGTCTACTGATCACAATCCGTTCTCCGAACCAGGCACGAAGCGTTATCTCTGGTACCGAGCGGTGGATTGCAACTAGCTAGACCGTGACAGAGACACAGCGCCGGGTAGAGCCCCGCTTACTTGGAGTCATCCGTATACATTGGTTTGAATCCAGCGTCATAAGAAGTGTGTTCCAAAAAGACGGGAAAGATAAAATAAATTGTGGAAAATATCGGCTAGCATCAATTGTGAATATATTATGCTAAATATTCGGAAGGAAAATCGTGAATAAATGATATGTGTAATGATAGAGAATGGCTAGTGGATAAACAAAATGAATGTTGGAAGAGTGAAAAACACAGTATGTAGATAATATGTTTATTCTAAAATAGAGCATAGATATATACAAGAAAGAAGGAGGCCTTAATTATAATGCTTCCTGGACATAGAAAAAGGATTTGACAAAGTAGTTAAGATCAAGTTATGGATGAGATTGAACCAAAAATGTATGAATGTAAATATTCCGAATGTGATTAAGTTTATAAATACTACTAGGATAAAGATCATTTTAATGGAGTACAATATGAATAGATGCTAAATTATGTGGGAGTGAGACAGGGATGCATAATGTCTACACAGCTTTTAAGTCTGTTCATTGGTAAACTACTAAAAAGATCGAAGCTTGCAAGAGGATTGGTGTTGTTAGGTGATAGAAATATCAGTTGTCTATGAATTGCAAATGATATCATGATAATGAGGGAAAATGGGGAAGAACTGCAAGAAATGAATGATATCACGGCAGATAATGGGAATGAATGAAAGGGCAAATTTATAAGGAGCAAGTTCAGGATAAAATGACCTTTGTTGAGGTATGAATAATGGATGTGTCTTAGGAAATGATCAGCAAAATGGTGGAGGAATATAAGTATTTAGGCATAGGCATTTTCTAAAGAGTGGATGTGTTTGACAAGCATAAAAGAAGCAAGGAGTTAGAGATGCTAATAATGATTGGAAGGTTAAAGGGGTTATAAAAAAGCAGGCAAATGGGTATAAAATTGTAAAGAGCTAGAGTGGAGTGGGAGTTCCATGCAATATATATGGATATGAGGTATGTAATGAGATCAAAGTGGATTTATAAGGAATGGAGAAAATGCAGACTTAAATTTCTTGGATGTATTTGGGTGTAAATGCGTATGTAGGGGTGGGAGCATTGAGAGAAGGTGTAAGATGGAACAAGTAGCATGAGAAGAATGCAAAGATGAAATTTTGCTCAGTGCTATACTTGAAAAGCATGAATGGCACAACCTGGGTAAAATTGACACATAGAATGAACATAAGAACAAAATGGAGGAGGCAAATTGAAAAAAAAAGAAGAAATAAGTATGAAGTTTAGTTGATAGTCAGGAAACAGGCAACGGATGATGAAATGGAGTGAATGATAAAGGAAGTGGGGAATATAGAATGAGTGGAAGGGATGAAGGGAAATAGGAGTATGAATGTATAGCAATGAAAGAAAAGGAGAAGTCAAGAACTTCTACGATGGAACTCTAGGGAGTGAGCTACTTTGCAAGGCCAGAACTAGAGAGCAATGGAAGAGAGTATAGGTAGAATGAGTAGGGAGAAAAGTAGATAAATTGCAGAGAAAATGTAACAGGAACATTTAAAGACGTGGTAGTGGAGTGCACTGACTACGAGTGGAAGAGAAAGATATTATGGTATAAGAGAAATGACCCGTTGGTTCGAGATGTATGGACTGAAGTGTTATAGATGAACAACCAGAGATTATCAACTGCACCTAGTTAGCAGTTCTAGGGTGAATGCGAAGAAAAGAAGAAAAATGATGTAGGTGATATCAGTAAAGAATTACTGAACAGGAATACTTTAAGAAGAGACTTCAAAACTTACTACGCGCTGGAGGCGTTTGCCAACTTGCCGAATAAAATGTTGGTATCGATTCTCATGAGGTGACTTGCGAGGTTTTTTCCAATGAATTGTGGCAAAATGCAGGTTTGGTTTCCTAAAAATATATATGTATACGGTTGAATTCATATTCCCTTTCACCCTTCTACCGAACATATTCTCCGGGTTTTTTATGCAACTTTACCTAGTACATATATGGCATTAGCATTACGAATAATCTTTTCAAAGAGTTAAGCCCCCCACCCCAGGAAAAGGGCTATTCGCTTAGCATGACACATCGTAAAGTTAAACCATCATTTTTCTCCTATTTATTCCTAAAATTATTTTCAAACAAGAAAATAGAAATTGGATATTTGTGAATAAGTATTACCATAGAAAAGGTTAAATATGATAAGATATTGTGTAAGGAATGAGTGTTGTTGATATATCAGAAGTTTTAGCGATAATGATATGCAATAACAGGAATTTACATTTTGTTTAACATGTCATTATAAATTTTCCTAATTAAGAGAAATATAAACATTATTATTTCGTGGCTTCCTAATGAGTACAGTGCCTTGAAATTCTGTGTTTCCATTCAATTTAACGATTGTACACAATTCTCTTTTGCCATATAATCTGGTATACATATATGTTTGTGGTGTAAAATATTGAAGAATATCATTTACCCACCTAATTCTACTTCACTACTGTCAGAAGGTGGTGATACTGAGCTACTAAGCTCTGTGATCCGTTGTTCCAGCCTATTCATCCGGGAGTCCTCCTTTGCGATCCAGTCCTGAATATTCTTGATCTTCGACTCAAGTTTGGAGAGCGCATCTGAGGTGGTAAGGTAAGTATATTAAGTATGGAATTAATTCTTGTTTTTGTTTTTTAGTTAAATTAACAAGAGAAACCATCGATAGCAAAAATATTCTTCATTCTCGATGCTAACTAAGCGAAAGGAAACATTGTGTTAGTTGGACATTCCCCATAAAGAGACTTTGAATCACATATAACTATGGTATAGATTTTATTCCCTCTTTTCTATGGTTTTATCTCAGGTATGGACATCTGAATGGTTTTACACTTGGCATTACGATTTTCCTTGATTTGTACCCAACCAGAAGATTCAATCTATATTTTAAGTATCTCTTTGCGTCTAGTCCAATTTCTTGTCCTGAGATGTAAAGATGTAATTTTCCACTCATTCGCATTTAGGGCGAATTAAATGCTTATCATTAGTTATTGTGGTCATTATTCTAAGTGGTTTGTTTTAAATAAAACGAATGCTAATGAGGGTATCTCTCGCAGAATGTTTGTAAAAAGATAACAAAAAAAAGTAGTGAATTTAGAAGAAATTAAGAATTGTGCGAAATATATTGCATAGATATTCTTGCGATTATTGGGGATGAGAGGGCACTGTGAGGGTATGGAAGGTACATACTGGCATTCCACCAGACAATCGTTGGAACGATTAAAATCTGTCGTTTGAGTTGACCTTTGTCTCATCTCCCCCCCCCCCACCCTTCCCCCAACTGGCGACAGGAAGTCTGACGAAAGAAGGCCTATCTCACAGAGAAGCCTAAATTCTATTTGCCTTCTTTATAATACCATGGAGATTGTCGTGAATGGAATCTCTCTCTCAATTTCCCACAATCCTCGGTATAAATAATAACGCCGTTCATCCCTCTAGAGCAGTGTCCCAAACCTACTCGCGTACCCCTCACGTTGAACGAGAGTCGTTGCCGCAACGTATCGACTATCAACGTGCCGTCGAGTCAACTTGGTCCGTGGCTCAAAGTGTTACTGAAGTAAATCCCGCCCCGCAGAGTCTGTGACTAGAAGAATACGCTCTGTTGCTCAATGTAACTTGAGAAAGAAAAGGAACATCCAAATAGTTACTGGAAGTTACTATTTGTTAGTGTCACATCTAGTTAGGAGTGAACTAACCGGAACTGCAGCCAGCAGCCCCGAACCCGTCATCTTATCCCTCCTTTCCGCGAGAATTCGTGTTAACGCCACCCGAAACATCACGTCTGGACCTGAGTAGTCGTCTCTCCAATCCATCACAATTAATGGTAATCTGTAAACCCAGGGTCCCTTTATTCTTAAATTACCTATTTAATTAACAGTGATTGATACTCCCATTAAGTCATTATAAATCTAGACGCTTAACGTCAGTGTTTAATATTTAATCCTTAATTTTTCCCGTTTAACTATTGCCAATTATTATATTTGTGTAAAGTAAAGTTTATTTTTTGTACGTGTGTTTATTTGTGGCTCCTCCCTTTTGACGTACCCTAGGCAAGACCTTAATTAAGAATCCCTCCGGCTAATTTATTCAACCTGTATTTTTCACTCTTAGAATTCAACAATCACAAACCTCCCCCCAGTAGTAACAAGTGGGACTTTTATAGTGAGAATCCTGGCTACGGCATATATATATATATATATATATATATATATATATATATATATATATATATATATATATATGTGTGTGTGTGTGTGTGATGGTAGATTGAGTCATAGGGTCAATACCATCGACTTAAACAAAAGCGGTGTGTCCAGATCAAGGACTAGAATAATTATTGGACCAGACTATGAGCAAGGGGTTAAATTTTTGAGGAAGCGAACTCATATAGCCTAAAACTTGCCAACGTCCAAGGAAGCCTAAATAAACTAACGTAAATTTTAATAATTAGAGTCTATTCCCCGAAGGAATATAAATAATAACCATTAATAATCCTTCCCAGATAGCAAAAACAAAGCTAGGAGAATATTCGTTATTTGGGGGGTTAATTATTAGATTGTATCGGTTAGGAACAATCGCAGCTTCTAATTCTCTTACCAGTTGCGTAAGTTCTTTCGTGAGTCACCAGTTGCGTCAGCAAGAGCAGCAATGGCTTCACAATCGTTCGAAGTTTTCGTCAAGCAAGGAAAAACTCTCGTTCTCGCAGGACAGGAACTAAAGAAATTCGTCCAAAGCGAACAGCGAGAGGAAAGAGCACGTGAAATGGAAGTAAGAAAAGAAGCGTTGGAAATGGAAGAAAGGAGAAGAAAAGAAGAGTTAGAATTTGAAGAAAGAGAAATGATTCGAAAATATGAAAGGGAATTAAGCAGAGACCAAGTTGAAGTCAGTTCTGTTGGATCCCGTGACCATCAACCACTGGCCCCCGCTATGAAACTCCCACAATATAAAGACGAAGAAGATTTTTGCTCATACTTAACACATTTTGAAAATATCTTCGAGGTAAATGGATGGGCCCTAGAATCTAAAGGAGTCAGTAGATTGCTCCCATTGCTCAGTCCGCACTTAAGAGAAATTTTCATCTCATTACCACATGAAGCTACAATAGACTATAGCACCTTGAAGGCCGAATTGCTATCCGCCTTCAACTTGAACCCTCAGTTATACCACGCTAAGTTTAGATCGGCTAAAATCGAGCTCGGTCAAACTTACCGACACTTTGGATATATCCTGAAGCGAAACCTCCAGTTCTGGTTAGAATCCTCCAAAGTCGAATCGGAATATGAGGCCCTGATTGACTTTATGTTAAAAGACCAGCTATTGTCCACCCTCCCCCAGGAGATCCGAGCATTCGTGCAAGACCACCGAGCGTCTATCTTTCAAGAATGCCTCGAGGAAGCTGATACTTATGCGACCAACCATCGCCTATACCCACAGGATACCCGGAATAGTCCCCTGTCCCCGAAAAAAAAAATTTAGTCAATGGAAGTCCCAACAAAGGAAACCCCCTCCATTGATAAAGACCACAGCCCCGTTCAGGCCAAAGAATTATCTTTTGTAGCCCACAAAGACAGAAAACCCCCAGTCTTCAATACCCCCTACAATAACCAGCACCAGAATAAGCAGGTTATATGCTACTCCTGCGGTTCCCCCGGCCATTATAAGTCCCAATGTGTACATAATTCCAGCCTACGTCCCACCCAGAGCCAACAAGTTCACCAAGTGACCGCTACCCTTTCCCCGGAACAGCCAGCCGCGCTTACGTCATCCCCCTCGTCTCCATCCCCACAGGAATTTCAAGTGAACTTCCTGTTCCACAAGAGTTACCCCGGAGGACTAAATTTCGAAACTGGCTAGATCCTGTGCTGTAAAGTGTCCACCCTCATCAGAGACACAGGGTGCACATGCATTGTGGTGTCAGACAAATTGCTCCTCCCTGTCGACCCCCAACATAAGAAGTACGCAATTGTACACGACTTCTTGGGTCAAGAATATAGATTCCCGGTAATCCGCTGTCATGTACAGTGTAAATATTTCACTGGTTGGGCCGATGTAGTAGCAGCCCCCATCAAATTTTGCTCGGTACTCATTGGCCAGAGCGCACTACTCTCCCCGAGTGAAGTGACTTAAGCTGTCGTCACTCGAATGCAAGCTAGCCACGAGGCCTCTTCGCCAACGCACCTTTCCACCCCAGAGGCTCCTTTAGAGGTCCCAACGAGTAATGCACAATTCCTCAGAGCTCAGCGGAGCTGCCCTTTACTTCAATCCCTATGGGAAAAGGCCCGAAAGAACAAAGAGGTGTTTGTTCGAGGGAACCGTCCCATAAGGTACATCATTAACGACTCCCTTCTGTTTCGCACCTCGCGAGATGAGTCGGACCCACCTTCCAAGGTCATGTGTATTCCGCGCACACATGTAGACCAAATCCTGCGAGTCGAACATGAAAGTCCCATGGCCGGTCATTTCAGTCATAACAAGACTTCTCAGCGAATATTTAAATACTTTTTTTGGCCCGGTGCAGCCAAAGATATTGCAGAATTCTGCAAAACGTGCGATTTGTGCCAGAAAACCAGTGCATAAGGTCGAATAGCCCCAGCTCCCCTGCAAAGAGCCCCAGTCATCTCAGAGCCCTTCTCGAGAGTCGCCATCGACCTCATCGGACCAATTCATTACTCTTCCGCCGAAGGTCATACGCATGTACTAACATTGATAGACTGCGCTACCCGATTCCCAGACGCTGTCGCTCTAAAAAGGATAGATAGTATCTCTTGCTCTGAAGCCCTTATTTCCATTTTTTTCTAGAGTAGGATTTCCCAAAGAAATCTTGTCAGATAGAGGCCGCCAGTTTACCTCTGAGCTCATAGAAAACGTGAACACCCTGCTCCAAATCAAACCTATTTTTACCACCCCCTTCCATCCGAGCGCAAACGGTATGTGCGAAAAGTTCAATGCGACCTTGAAAAGCGTCTTCAAGAAGCTTTGCATGAAACAACCCCAAGAATGGCCCCGATATTTGCTAGTTGCGTTATTCGCATGCCACGAAATTCTCCATAGGACCATCAGATTTTCCCCATTTGAGCTCCCGTACGAGAGAAACGTGCTGGGGCCCCTCAGTATTTTGAAGGAGTTATGGACAAATTCCCGTTTGTGTCCAGAATTAAGGAACACTTATTCCTTCGTCCTTGACTAAGGAAAAGATTAAAAAGGTGTTCTGACATAGCAGTCAGAAATTCCAAAATTAATATAGAAAAGTATCGGACATACTTTGATCTAAAGGCCAAACACAGAAAACTGAAGCCCGGAGAAGTTCTACTCTTACTCCCCTCGGATTCCTAAAAACTTCTCTCCCAATGGAAAGGCCCCTACCCTGTTCAGAAAATCAACGGATCGGTCGATAACGTTATACAGACACCTGCAGGTGATAAGTTATATCACATAAACATGCTAAAAAAAGTATCATAGACGGGCCTGTATAAACAATATAGTCGCCTTCGACGAAGAAAGGGTAATTGACGCCGTCCACCCAAACAACCCCCTAAATATCATCCCCCTAAATATTGTTAATTCGATTTGCGTAGAGTTAAGCGAAGATTGTCCCCTCGCCGTCCTCCCGTCCAAGCTGCCCGCCATTAAAGAACCTTTCCCCGAGGTGGATGTAAACTCCGACCTCACCCATGCCCAAAGGAACCAAATGATGGCGCTTTTGAAAGAATTTATTGACGTCATTTCCGAGTCACAAGGATGCTCGACTCAGTTCGAACATGATATCGCCCTCACTACACTCAAACCTGTGCGATGTAAGCCCTATCCAGTACCGGTGCACCTAAAAGACTCTTTTAATGAGTAAGTCGACAATCTTTTGCAATTAGGGATTATCGAGCCATCTACGTCTGACTACTGTTCCCCAATAGTCATGGTCCGCAAGCCAGACCAGTCCTTTAGGATGTGCGTCGATTTTCGGAAGTTAAACACCGTCACCGTGTTCGACGCCGAGCCTCTTCCCCTAATTGACCGAAATTTACATCTCTTTGAAGGAGCCGCCTACATCACTGAGATAGACCTATGTAAGGCCTATTATCAGATCCCCCTATGGGCATCAGCGAGGAAACTAACAGCCTTTCCTACAGACAAAGGTTTAATGGAATTCACTCGTCTTCCTTTCGGCCTAGTCACTGCCTGCAGTAGCTACAACCGCATAATGCGCCGTGTAATAGACGGTTTAAAAAACGTTTCTTTTATTTTGATAACGTGTATGTGGCTACACGTTCATGGAACGACCATATCTTGACCCTTCGCTCGCTTTTAAAACGCTTAAAGAATCATGGCTTAACGATTAAACCCTCAAAATGCCATTTTTCTTATAAATCCATAGAATACATTGGCTTTAAAATAGGCGAAAGTCATCTGGCCCCACAGAAAGAGAAGGTAAAGGCAATTGTAAATATGCCCCTACCGCGCACCAAGAAGCAATTACGGTCATTCCTCAGTACTGCTTCGTTTTACAGCCGCTTCGTACCCCAATTCGCTTCCGTAGCAACTCCTCTAAACGATCTGCTAAAAAAGAAACTCCCGGACCCCCTCCAGTGGAACCCCGACGCCGAAGCTCACTTTGAAGAGCTCAAAGAGAAGCTAGTTTCCGCCCCAATCTTAAAATTGCCGAACCCTCAAAAGAAATTTGGCGTAAGGACAGATGCCTCCCAACTGGGTATTGGCTGCGTATTAATCCAATACGACGAGGACCAAGAACCCGCTTCTATAAGCTATGCTAGTCGCCGACTGACGGCTCGCGAAAGGGCATACTCTACGGTTGAACTGGAAGCTCTAGCGATTGTTTTGGGGATTACAAAATTTAGAATGTATCTGGTAGGTCGTCCATTCCTCATAGAGACTTATCATAGACCGTTAGCATACTTAAAAACTTGTAAAAACCGAAACGGCAGGCTAATGCGCTGGTCATTATTGCTAGCGGGGTACCGTTATGAAATCAGGTATCTAAACGGGTCTGACAATGTACTCGCAGATAGCCTTTCGAGAACCCAATTTCAGATAGCGATTAATAGTCAATTATTTATTTTTTTGTGTGTATCTCTTTGTATAAATAATTATTTCTTGCCTGTACTCTGTATGTGTTTTGTTTTGTTTTGTATATGTAAATTAGAGAAACTGACGTAGCAGTAGTATTTTGTAGCCATTAGATACTAAGGTAAATTCCTAATGGTTTTGAAAAAACTACCGACTCAATTGTTCGAGTCGAGGAAGATAATTATAAATTTCCCCGTGAAGTTAATTTTCACATTATTCCTTATTTCATGGCAGAATAATGTTCCTCGGAATAGGCAGGCGTGTAAGGGTATGGAACGTACATACTCACATGCCGCCAGACAATCGTGGGAACGAAAGAAATTTGTCGTTTGAGTTGACCTTCGTCTCCTCTCTCTCTCTCTCTCTCCCCACCCTTCCCCCAACTGGCGACAGGAAGTCTGACGAAAGAAGGCTTATCTCACAGAGAAGCCTAAATTCTATTTGCCTTCTTTATGATACTGTGAAGATTGTCCAGAAGGCGCTGCGATAAGCGAATTGTCGTGAATGGAATCTCTCTCTTGATTTCCCACAAACCTCGGTATAAATAATAACGCCGTTAATCCCTCTAGAGCAGTGTGCCAAACCAACTCGCGTAACGCGTAACTCTCACTTTGAACGAGAGTCGTTGCCGTAACGTATCGACTGTCAACGCGCCACCGAGACAACTTGGTCGCTGTCTCAAAGTGTTTCCGAAGTAAATCCCGCCCCGCAGAGTCTGTGACTAGAAGAATACGCTATGTTGCTCAACGTAACTTGAGAAAGAAAAGGAACATCCAAATAGTTACTGGAAGTTACTATTTGTTAGTGTCACATCCAGTTAGGAGTGAACTAACCGGAACTGCAGCCATCAGCCCCGAACCCGGTGTCTTATCCCTCCTTTCCGCGAGAACTCGTGTTAACACCACCCGAAACATCACTTCAGGACCTGAGTAGTCGTCTCTCCAATCCATCACAATTAATGGTAATCTGTAAACCCAGTGTCCCTTTATTCTTTAATTACCTATTTAATTAACAGTGATTGATACTCCCATTGAGTCATTATAAAAATAGACGCTTAACGTCAGTGTTTAATATTTAATCCTTAATTTTGCCCGTTTAACTATTGCTAATTATTATATTTGTGTAAATTAAAGTTTATTTTTTGTACGTGCGTTTATTTGTGGCTCCTCCCTTTTGACGTACCCTTGGCAAGACTTTAATTAAGAATCCCTTCGGCTAATTCATTCAACCTGTATTTTTCACTCTTAGAATTCAACAATCACAAACATTTCCCCAGTAACAAGTGGGACTTTTATAGTGAGATTCCGGGCTACGGCACAACCCGCCTCTAACCAGCTTTCGCACGTTCAGTAGGGATTAAAGCCTACCTATATATATATATATATATATATATATATATATATATATATATATATATATATATATATATATATATATATATATATATATATTATCATATATTGAGTCATAGGGTCAATACCATCGACTTAAACAAAAGCGGTGTGTCCAGATCAAGGACTAGAATAATTAATGGACCAGACTATGAGCAATACTACGACAGGCACACACCCGTCTATATGGCAGCAGCACCATACTGGCCCAAGCTCCATCTGACACCTCCCTTGCGGGTTAAAGATTTGAGGTGTTAGTTATGGAAAATGGACCAGTCTAATCCCCATCCCGTTTTCATGCTATCCACTTTTTTTTTCATTCCTTGATATTTGTAGAATGACCGTCTCTCTTCCGTCCCGCGGTCGGAGAAATTTGTATTCCCCTCTTTCACATGGTTAATAAAACTTTGATTCGTGAATGGCATGATGCTGTCAACATATGGGCATGATTCAATTCTGACTAAGAAGTGCTGAGGAGTGATTGAAGATTAATTACCGAAAGATGGGGCCACTGGACGGTCACCAAAGGGGGACATCGTCGATGAAGACTTGAGAGCAGCAATCACGTTTTCTGTAAAAAGGCGAGCAAAAGGATAAGTCACGGGTCAAGGGTCAGAAATTGTAGGTAATAAATTGAAGTTTGGAGTAACTAACTGGGCTAGAACTTATTGCTTAAGAAACCCGAAATCTGGTTAGGATGGGGTCGCCACACTGTGTTACATTGGTTGTTTAAACTAGCATACTATGTGACAAGAGCTCAAAAGATAAAACATTTTAAAGTTAACAAATCGAGTTACATAAATAAAATAAAAAACTCAAAGGTAAAGAGTTTCTCTTAAATTTGTGTTTAGGTCTTTAGAAAGTGTTGTGAACATGTCCCTTCCCAAATTAAAACATTATGAAAGTTACCCATTTCAATCATTCTCGAGTTGATGGAACAAATCTTGTGATTGGCCTCAGCGTCGACCGTTGCCTGACGATTGGGATTGTTGCCACACGTTGCTAGAATTGAGTCGACTTTGGAATCGAGGCGAGAGATCCGTTTCGTAATTATCTCTTCAAAGGATTCCATATTAACTGAGAAAAGACAAATTTCCCAGAGTCAATGAGCTTATAAAAAATTGTTGTTAATATTTTCGAGGTGTTATAACAAGAAATCTCCTTAATTTCATGAAAGTTATATTTTTGCATCTAGCCTACAACACTTGTCTTTAGCAGTCATATCTCAAACAAACGAGAAAAAAATGGAGGTTGTTCATTCTCTTCAGAACTTTGTCTCATTGTAAAGGTAAAACTACAATTAAATAGGATGTAGGCCGGGGAGAACACCATGACACTTGATTGCCATAGAATGAGACAGAAGGATCGTTCGTTCACCACAACTTACAGTAATTTCTTGTACACCGCTCAATTTCCATTTCCGTATAATTAGTTTGAATTTTACCAAAAAGACTTAGCAGCAAACATAAACGCTCAAGATACAAATAAATTGGAGATTAGTACCATATTTATTCCAAAAAATTATATGAAGTCAAGAAAATAACTTCGAATTAATTGATAAACAAGATATAATAAATTTCCCTTTATATTTTGTCAAATTATTTAGTCAACAGTTGAATTGGCGGGGATGTACATAGATTCAATGCCGTTCCTCGGTGCCATAAACGCGCAAATTCAAATTCGTAAATATATTAATTATTATTCACTCCATGATAAATCAGTTAAGAAATTCGTCGTCTTATCGCATCTGCAGCCTGCCTCTTCTTCCAGACCAACTTATTTTCATTACTTGTACATTTATTAGTTTAATGTATCTCTTATGGTTTATTGAATCATGTCATTCCAAAGAGAGATGGATTTATTATTGTTCTAATAACACGAGTAGCGCTTCTACTAAAACATTTATATTACCTTTTGCCCGACAACTTTCCAAACTAAAACACTTCGCTACAAACACGTACCAATAATAAAATAGGGTTTAAATATAACGACACTATAACAATTGCTTTTCAAAAACAAACCTTGTAACCAACAGTCTGGAGTTTATCTTATTCCATGCAACAATTGAAATAAATCTTACTTGGGGGAAACTGGGGACTTTACTAAACGCATATATGCACATAGGGGGGATATTAGAAGGGGAAGCCTATCTTCTAGCTTGTTCAACGAAACGATTAATTGTGATGGCAAAATTCATTTTAATAATTCCAAACTAGTCTATAAGTGCCATATATTTAAAATCAAATGTCGATCTTAAATTTGCATCCACAAGAATAGGTTCAAAACATCACTTACAAAACAATATCAAGATTACACTGTAAAATTTCCCCAATGCAACTCAAAGAACATGTAACCTCACCTCTCTACATACTGATCTAACCTGCGCTTGAAAACATTTAAATTTGAGTTCCTTATTGTCTCCTGTGGTAAACCATTCCAGTAATCTACCATTTTGATGGTGCAAAAATACTTTCTCACATACACCCTATCTCGGCGGGGGTGAGTCAAATGGTGGGCCGTTGCCGTTGTCATTTTACTACCTTCAACTCAAAGAACTTGCTAAAATCCAACTTATCTATTGCGGAACAAATTTTAAAAAGCCACACCATATACCCACTCACACACTTTCATTTAAATGAGAACATATTTAGCACTCTAGACCTATTTACATATTCAAGGTGCTTCGGGGAAAGTATCATCTTTGTGTTTTTATCCATTGCACTGACTCTAGCAGGTTGATATAATTTCTAAAGTGTGGGACCATGATTGCAAGCACTACTCTAATTGTGGCTTGACATATGAATTATTGTATATAGTTTAAGGATAACCTTCTTACTTTAAATAACATTCCTGTAAATGATCTATCTACTACTACTCTTAAGTCCTAATCATCCTCTACTGCATACATCCAATGCCAATCCATTTCATAGTTAAATTCTCTATTATCCCTTCCCATGTTGATAACTTTACAATTTTTACGTTAAGATTCATCTGGTACTTTTGTGGCCAACCTAATGACATATTTAAGTCAATCTGCAATTCAATGTTAGCCTCAACTTCATTTACTACAGCCACCAATTTTGTGTCAACAGCAAAAAAAGACACTTTCTATTTACAACTTCTCCAAGATCATTTATATAATCTAGGAATAATAATGGGCCTAGAACTGATATCTGAGGTACGCCACTGATAACATGCCTTCATTGTAAACTTGCCTCATTTAGTACCATCCTCTGGTTCCTGTCTATCAGGAACCAGAGGATGGTACTAAATTCATAACTTTCCCACATATCCCATGCATTTGTAATTTGAGCACTAGTTTCTTATGTGGAACTTTATCAAAAGCTTTGCTAAAATTTTATAAATTACATCAACATTATCTCCCTTATCTAATTGTTTAGTTACATAATCCATAAATTCTAATAAGTTTGTCAGACACTACCTACTATTTCTGAATCAATGCCGATCATGATTTATTAAACTAACTCGTCATTGACGGCCTAGAAATTCTCTTCTTAACTACATTATCAAGAATTTCACAAACGATAGACATTAAGTTTACTGGTCTAAAGTTATTTGGGTCCTCTTTATTACCCTTCTTAAAATTTGATACAACATGTGCTATTTTCTAATCATTAAGTATTTCTTTAACTCAAGTGATCTAGTATATAGCTCCTAAACAGCTTCTTGGATACTTTCTACATCTTCTTTCAGTAACCTAGAATGAATGTCATCTGGTCAAGATGCCTTAGTAGTAGTCAAATCAATTATTAGCCCTTTAATGATTTCACTATCTACATCACTGGTATTCAAAACCTCCTCATATGACCATGAAGCATCATAAAGTGTTTGTCTTCTTTATTCTAAATACTGAAGCAAAATGATGCTTTAAATAACTCTACTATTTTCTCATTAGATACTCTCAAAAGACCTTCATATTTAATAGGCCTTATTTTATCTCTGCTAGAGTTGTTATTGATTTTATAATAGCTAAAGTATTTTTTTGGGATCTTTATTATTACTTTGAACTAAATTAATTTCTTCTACCCTTATTCTTTTTTTTAATTAGCTTATTTAGCTCATACCTAGTGAACAAATATTAGTTTAGATTTTCTGCATTACCTTCCCTATGTAATTTTTGGTATGCCCTTTTGTTCTCGGAAATTTTCCTAGCTATCTCCAAATGACCTTCACTGGGATACAATGCCCTTGGACTACGTTTAATATAGTCTTAAATGCAATGCACATTTCGCAAGTATTCTTACCACTGAATTCTACATAAAAGTTAACCTGATTCAACAAGTTTGTTGATATTCTACGTTTCCCTATTGCAAAGTTAAAACAAACTATCTGATGATAACTTTTTCCTAATGCTTCCCCGACAGTCAATTCCTGAACCAAATTCTCATCATTTAAAAGCACTAGATCTAATATATTGGTACTCATTATTGGCATATTAACAAATTGACTCAAAATATTATCCTCACTAGACTCTATAAACTTCAACTTGCTCTATCCCTTACTATCATACATTATCAATCACGGTGATTAAATTAAAGTCACCTAGAATAACTGTATCTGATTCATTGATAATCTTATCAGCCAATAAGGGCACAATGTGAGTCAACAAAAGAGCTGAATAAATACAGGCCTTGACTAGCAAAATTTCACAAAGAACTGTAAGAGACAAGCGATTCCCTTAATTAAGATAAATCTGAGACATGAGAAGTGCATAGGTGCAACAGGTACACATGGCTGCCGGATCTGCGCCCAAAAGTTGAAAGTGGCGAACAAATTGGATCACTGAGTCATTCCCATGGACACGTCAAGGTCGCGCCCCTTTGAGAAGGCACATAGCATATGTGAAGAGATCGCGAGATGGATATTCAGTTTAGTATTTATTTCATTCGATCATTAAGTCAAATCTTCAGTAGTCAAGATCAGTCAATTTGAATAAGCCAATCAGATAATCAATCAGTCTCTTAGCTGCTTTATGAAACCCGCTTTAACTCATCTAAATCCTGACGCTTTTAACTCGATACTTCGCGTAAAACATAATTCTAAACACATTGACCGCAAAAAACTCGAGACGTTAACGTTTGCCCTTTTGGTAGGCCAATTATAGAATAAAGTTATTTTCCTCTGCCGCGTCCTTTCGAAGTCCTTTTCTTACACCCATCACGAAGACATCTTCGGTAAGCCCAGCCCAACGCATAATCCATCGTAAGAATTTATAAGGAGCAAGAACCAATTCAACAGAGTCATGAGGAAGGCGCACTGCTTAAGGTCCTCGTTGCCCGTCTAGTCAACTCTACCAGAACCCTCTCCCCGCACATTGCCTGAGGCCGGTTATTTTGAGCAATGCGACAGCAACGAGGACTCCCCACGTATAATTACCGACCGCGCATCCCATAAATTGCTTACCTTTGCGCAACGAGTAAATAGCAGCTTTTACACCCCAATACTATCACTCTTTCCTCACGTTCGTGATGTCTTTAAAAAAGGAGTTATCTTTAGGGACTTCGTCATCACACTATTATATCACAAAACAAGTGCTATAAGTACGGTTCGTCCCTTTGCCGAAAACCTCACGCCAAAAGCGCGGATGTAAAAGTCTAAATACCTCCATGAATTAGTAGATACATAAATACACCGGCACAGCTGCGTGTCCCACCCCCTTTATTCCAAATTCCACTTTTCGCATCGAATCCTCTTCACCCCTTTTTGCGCCTTTGAGATAACCAAATTCGCGGTCGGCCACACAGGAAAATGTCTGCCTCAAAAGACACCTGCCAGCTGACAAAGGCCCGAGTTTCTTCGCGCCCGTCAGAAACCTGCGACTTGAGACGAGGAAAGCTCCGAAGGCGCTGAGGTGTGAATGTTTGCATGTCCTGACGGCAGACGAAAGGTCTTTTCGCGCGACGATAAGAATTTTATGAGCTTCCGGTGCTCTCTCTCGATTTTAGCTCTTAAGGAAAATGCAAAAAGGAAATTCTCCCTGGGGTCGGGCATGAGAGCTTGGATCTAAGTTGTGTGTGAAGCTAGTCCCACAAAGGAAAGAGTTCGCCCGTTGCAAGGAAAAAACTTCGGGGAATTTGTTGTTTCCGTCACGGTACTTGTAAGTGCCAAACTTCTCGCACCCCCCCCCCTCAGAGTCAGAGGTTACACAGGACCTCCTTCTGCGGATTACCCTAGACGAAGCTAGGTAATCATTGTTGGGCACCCACTCCAGGTGCCAATAATCGGAACGGACACTTCTAGAAGAACAATTCCGATTTGAGTCGCAGTTTGACTCACCTTCGCGATCCGGCCTAGGATCATTATATCAGGACACCGGTCTAGGATTACCCCCCGATTCGGTAACTTCGCACGACCGGGTTAAGTGCAAACATCGTCAGAAGAAGAAGACATTCACCGTCATTCTCCAAATACTTACGAACTCAAAGGTATCGTTAAAGTGAATTATCCCTCTACTAACTTCACCAAGTTTAATCGTTAACTAGAATTTCCATCCCGAGCGCATAACCTTTAGTATTACAAGTGATTAATTCAGGGCTTACTTCAGTGCTTACTTTAATTCACTTACTAAGCGAATTAAACGGGTTCCGTAACGCTACCAAGAGGGTAAACTTTCTGTCTCTGTGTCCTCGAAATTAAATCTCTGACTATATATGTCTTCGTTTCCTAAGGGGTGTGACCTAGACTGGTCCGTGGGGGCGGATCCCAGAGTTCGGGTTCTTTAATTTCTACCCCTAGTGCAGAGCTACCGAACAGCTGTGTGTATACGATATACCTACATATTTCTAAAAGTTTTATCTTTATTATAGGAATCGCTAGTTACAGATGTGTTTTAAAATTTCTCTTGGTCTAAGTCTATATTTGCTAAGCTACTTTGTAGCCTCCCGTTTTCTGATAAATCTTTCCCAGGACGCGAATGTTTGTTTATGCGTGACCTTCATATTGACTTAAGTGTTCGACCTGATATCTGCTTTCCACGTTCCTATTTTATGTGATCCCGTGCGCGACTCTAATGAATGCTTGCCTTCATATCTATTTATACAAGTTACATATGTATTTTCTGCGTCTAACTATGCCTAAATAAGGACTGTAGAATCCACAGCATTAATTCCTTCATCGATACCAATAAAGTTAAATGGAAACGTAACAAAATATGGGTATTTTGTGATGCCTCTTTTAAAGCTCTTTCTATTAAAACAGGTACGACTGCAGTGGTTTGGCCAACTTATAAATTCCCAATTCATAAAAATATTTACTTAATGGAATACTTTACTGCTCTTATATGTTTTATGATATTCCCCAAGGCAAAAATATATACTGTCAATATGGCGGTCATGTACACGATACGAAGGGGAAAGATCCATGTAGAAATTCTAAATGTTCTTTCTCCTTGTTCCCAGGTATTTATTTCTAAAAAATTTTGTTCCGCATGCTTAAATTTTTTCTACATAAAAACAAATAAAAACCCTGCCGACTGGTTTTCCCGCACGATCCTTTGATTGAACCTACGATTTTGCCCTCTCCCCAGCCGTTATACCGGTAGGTATATAAGGCGGGGAGCGGGAAAAACCGGTACAATCTGCTCTCGCATCCTTCCCGAAGGGTTAAATTTGTTTTGATGTATATATATATATATATATATATATATATATATATATATATATATATATATATATATATATATATATATATATATATATATATTGTTTATATGACCAAAAATTACCTATATCTTATGTATAACAAAATTTATTTAAGTCTGTTTAAAATTCTGCTCATTGTCTAAAAAAATTTTAATTTGCTTTATATAACTTAAAATTTCAAACTTTATAATTTTTTGGTTATACAAAGAAAAGATATATATATATATATATATATATATATATATATATATATATATATATATATATATATATATATATATATATATACATATACTAGGCAATGGCTTCCCCCCCATCCGTCCCCTACGAGGGCAGCTTGTGCTACGCTACTAATATTAAGATATAAAACCTAAAAGAAAGCAACCATGGTTAAATTTTTATAAATTTTCTGAACCTCGCTAATTATAATAATTTTAAAAAGGAACTCTAAACTAGATTTTCTCACTTTCAAAAAATCAATTTGCTAAAATATGATTATAAGAAGAAGATATATAAAAATATATTTTCTGAATTTCACCATTTGTCTATTCTTTGAGTTTTAAAAAATTCACAAAATTTCGCTATTTATATTTATTTCTGAACTTCACCATTTTGTTTTTGGATATAAAAAAATAATTAGAAATAATTTTGATAAAAAAACATAAGTCATAACGAAACTAAGATGAAATTATTACTCAAATACTCAAAAAATTCCCCTTCTTAAATTATAGAGTTAATGATGATATATATATATATATATATATATATATATATATATATATATATATATAGATAGATAGATAGATAGATATGTTTCTTTTTTTGATTCCTTTGGTACTTTATTTATTATACGTGGCATATTAATTTACACAAACAGCAATTTTTAGGATTTGGTATATCCACCGAGCGTCCATTTCTGGAACACCCTGCTGTGCCTATTAAATCTTGCAATTTGGGTGCCCCAGCTCTACCTATTTTACAACATGAGCACTACAATAGAAATCTATCGATTTAAATTTCCACCTAGGTGGTCTTAATACCACGAAGTACGACGTTATTTCGGTGTTTATCTTTCTTCTAACTTTTTGGATTGGTTTGTAGTACATTTTCAATCTACTGCCATTATTCATGCACCTACTAATGGCAAACACGGGTTTTGTTAATGTTTTTGCATATCATTATTTTTAAGTACATTGCCTTCGGCAATGTACACAATATGGCAGAATCATATGGATGCATTTTGTGCGTGGGTTTTGACATATACGGACGACCTTTGATAGGCCCTTGTGGCATTTGTCATCCGTTAATTTATGTTATGTTTACACAGACCCACCCTGAGACGGGTCCTTCACGACTGAACCTCGGAAGTCCCGCTATATGGTCCCAATGGAGATATGAACCGTAAGATAGACGGGGTTATTATGGCTCTCCTCTTGAAGTCTTATTCTCAATTTTTTACATGGGAGGCGTCGAAGAAAGAACTTTCGCCAAATTTCCCAGACCCCATATCTACTGCCGATACATAGACGACATTTACATAAATGTATAATCAGAAGAACAAATACAAACACTCCAACCAGTATTTAAAGAATGTTCATCCCTCAATTATACGGTTGAACTAAGTCAAGACAACCAACGTCCATTTCTCAATACCTTAAGTACTAAACACAGTGACAAGATTACGACGAAAGTATACGTAAAAAAAACAACAATCCTGGCCTCTGCATGAATGCAGAAAGTGAAGGCCCAGAAGGATATGAGAAAAGTGTAATTAACGCTTATATCAACTGTGCCTTCACCCACTATCAAACTTGGAAAGATACCACAAAGAAATTGAGAGAACAACACAAGTACTCGTCAATAATGGATTCAGCAACCACGATGGCTCATTTTACTTCACAGATCAACATAGCACCAGAAACATAACATAGAAAATAAAATAAAACTCTTCTACAAACACGATGAACGGTCTACCGACCATACGAAAGAGTAATCAAGGAAACTTTTAACCGATCAATAAAGCCTACAAAAACAGAACAAAAATATCGTTAACTATATATTATCAAACTAAACCCACTGCCAGCCTCATCATGAAAAACAACCAAAAGCCCATATCCAAACCTAAACAAAGGACCCATCTGATATATGAGTATAAATGCAACTTAGGAGACTGTCAGCTACTCTCCTACTCATATATTGGAATAATGGAAACTAAATTATTAAGTAGAATGACATACCACCTGAGCAAATGAGTCTCGAAATACCGAAATACCATACAATTCAAAACCATAGAACTTTTCTCAGGAGAATATATGTTAGAAGAAAGGACCAAAATTATTGACTTCGCACCAGATCGGCGACAAATACTTTTCCTAGAAGCCATCCATATACAAGAAAAACAACCTAAGCGAAACATTCAATTCAATTCGAACGGAATACTGCCTAGCGGGTGACTTTAAAAGCCGAACTACAAGGGATACTTAATATCCCCCTATGAAGGTCCTCCACCTTTTTTGATGTGAACCTGAATTTGACTTTGTCCCTAAGCCTACGTCTTTAGACTTTGTCTTAACTTGCTTTCAAGTTTGTCAGTATGTTCGCACTTGCCAATTTCTTTGTTTATTCGTATGTATGTGTTTCCATTCATTACTATATATAAACATTTGTTCCAATTTATTTATTTTTACTTTGTCTTTGAAGATGATACAAGTGTATCGAAACGCGCCAGATAAATAGTGTTTGCTAAATGGCTCTTCTCCTATTCCCCATTTAATGCATGGCATTAACTACTTCAATCTTTTATAGATATTCGATCTGTGTCGAGTGGAGATGACAGACCACGCAGAAAGTTACCGCAATATAGGTAAATGAGGAAGGATGGGGATAAACCTTTAATATTGGAGACGAGAGAAGGTTCGGTAAAAGAATTATATGAAACCGAATGTGAAAACTCTTGTAAGGGACAAGATGAGTGGAGCTACGTGAGAAAAACTCAAACAGCTTCATGTACACTTCAATGCATCAACGTCGTAATGAGACCATCTGGTATAGGGTTCTACAGGAAGACCATTTTTTCTTGAACCCAAATAATATTTGGGCCAGACCGAGTTCGAATCTCACATCCTCTTATTTTCTCGGAAGAGAAATTATAAAGGGATTAAATAAACCGGAAATACGAATATCGAAAAATGACATTAATGTTCTCTGTTTTTCTTTCTTTTTATCTCAAACACATACACACACGCACACACAAACACACAAACTCATATTCTACGTCTCATTATCACAAAGTGAGGTCATTTTAGGGGCAAATTATCGCCTACTGCATTTAACGATCTATGCAGGACAGTTAGCTCGGATTTTTCCATCGTCAGTGGCAGAGTGATAAATGACGATATTCAAGAAGGCAATAAACAGAATGTCGTTCTTACAAGTGGCGTATTTCATTGTTGGTGGTTTCAGTATTTTTGTGAGGGCCCTCAACCAAGATTCGGCTATTACAAGTATGTGAAAACTGATTAACTCTGTTCTCTTCTGGGTAGCTTAATCACGACGGGAACGTTATAGATTGTATGACACTGAAAACAGTCCATTTACAGACTATCTGGAGAGACTGATGATATCAATGAGATAATCATAAGCGAAATAATGAAAGGATGTGAATCAGATACAGTTATTCTAGGCGACTTTAATTTAACCATTGTAATTGAGAAAGTATGATAGTAAGGGATAGAGCAAATTGAAGTTTATAGACTCTATTTAGGATAATATTTTGAGTCAATTTGTTAATATGCCAATAATGAGTACCAATATATTAGATCTAGTGCTTTTAAATGATGAGAATTTGGTTCAGGAATTGACTGTCGGGGAAGCATTTGGAAAAAGTTATCATCAGATAGTTTGTTTTAACTTTGCAATAGGGAAACGTAGAATATCAACAAACTTGTTGAATCAGGTTAACTTTTATGTAGAATTCAGTGGTAAGAATACTGCGAAATGTGCATTGCCTTTAAGACTATTTTAGACGTAGTCCAAGGGCATTGTATTCCAGTGAAGGTCATTTGGAAGGGATGTAGGAAGACATTATGGTGAAATCTGAGATAGCTAGGAAAATTTCCGAGAACAAAAGGGCATACCAAAAATTACATAGGAAAGGTAATGCAGAAAATCTAAACTAATATTTGTTCACTAGGTATGAACTAAATAAGCTAATTAAAAAAAGAATAAGGGTAGAAGAAATTAATTTAGTTCAAAGTAATAATAAAGATCCCAAAAAAATACTTTAGCTATTATAAAATCAATAACAACTCTAGCAGAGATAAAATAAGGCCTATTAAATATGAAGGTCTTTTGAGAGTATCTAATGAGAAAATAGTAGAGTTATTTAAAGCATCATTTTGCTTCAGTATTTAGAATAAAGAAGACGAACACTTTATGATGTTTTATGGTCATATGAGGAGGTTTTGAATACCAGTGATGCAGATAGTGAAATCATTAAAGGGCTAATAATTGATTTGAATACTACTGAGGCATCTTGACCAGATGACATTCATTCTAAGGTTACTGAAAGAAGATGTAGAAAGTATCCCAGGAGCTGTTTAGGAACTATATACTAGATCACTTGAGTTAAAGAAATACTTAATGATTGGAAAATAGCACATGTAGTATCAAATTTTAAGAAGGGTAATAAAGAGGACCCAAATAACTTTAGACCAGTAAGCTTAAGGTCTATCGTTTGTGAAATTCTTGACAAGGTAGTTAAGAAGAGAATTTCTGGCCGTCAATGACGAGTTAGTTTAATAAATCATGGTTGGCATTGATTTAGAAATAGTAGCTAGTGTCTGACAAACTTATTAGAATTTATGGATTACGTAACTAAACAATTAGATAAGGGAGATAATTTTGATGTTATTTATAAAATTTTAGCAAAGCTTTTGATAAAGTTCCACATAAGAAACTAGTGCTCAAATTAAAAATGTATGGGATATGTGGGAAAGTTATGAATTGGATAGCTGAATAAATAGCTGATAGACAGGAACCAGAGGATGGTACTAAATGAGGTAAGTTTACAATGAAGGCATGTTATCAGTGGCGTACCTCAGGGATCAGTTCTAGGCCCATTATTATTTCTTGATTATATAAATGATCTTGGAGAAGTTGTAAATAGAAAGTGTCTTTTTTTGCTGTTGACACAAAATTGGCGGCTGTAGGGAAATGAAGGTGAGGCTAACATTATATTGCAGATTGACTTAAATATGTTATTAGGTTTGCCACAAACGTACCAGATGAATCTTACCGTAAAAATTGTAAAGTTATTAACATGGGAAGGGATATTAGAGAATTTAACTATGAAATAGATTGGCATTGAATGAATGCAGTAGAGGGTGATAAGGACTTAAGAGTAGTAGTAGATAGGTCATTAAGAGGAATGTTATTTAAAGTAAGAAGGTTATTCTTAAACTATATACAATAATTCATATGTCAAGCCACAATTAGAGTAGTGCTTGCAATCATGGTCCCACACTTTAGAAATTATATCAACCTGCTAGATTCAGTGCAAAGGATAAGAACACAAAGAAGATACTTTCCCCGAAACACCTTGAATATGTAAATAGGTCTAGAGTGCTAAATATGTTCTCATTTGAATGAAAGTGTGTGAGTGGGTATATGGTGTGGCTTTTTAAAATTTGTTCCGGAATAGATAAGTTGGATTTTAGCAAGTTCTTTGAGTTGAAGGTAGTAAAATGACAACGGCAACGGCCCACCACTTGACTCACCCCCACCGAGATAGGGTGTATGTGAGAAAGTATTTTTGCACGGTCAAAGTAGTAGATTACTGGATTGGCTCACCACAGGAGACAATAAGGAGCCCAAATTTTAATGTTTTCATGGGCAGGTTAGATCAGTATATGGAGATGATGTTACATGTACTTTCATTGCATTGGTGCAAATTACATAGTGCAATTTGATATTGTTTTGTGAGTGATGTTCTGAACGTATTCTTGTGGATGCAAATTTAAAAGGCACATTTTATTATAGGCTTCCTCTTCTAATTTCCCCCCTATGTGCATATATGCGTTTAGTATTTCTCCAGTTTCCCCCAAATAAGTTTTATTGCAATTGTTGCAAGGAATAAGATACACTCCAGACTATTGGTTACAAGGTTTGTTTTTGAAAAGCAATTGTTATAGTGTCGTTATATTTAAACCCTATTTTATTATTGGTAAGTGTTTGTAGAGAAGTGTTTTAATTTAGAAAGCTGTCGGGCAAAAGGTAATATAAATGTTTTAGTAGAAGCGCTACTCGTGTTATTAGAACAATAATAAATCCATCTCTCTTTGGAATGACATGATTCAATAAACCATAAGAGATACATTAAACTAATAAATGTACAAGTAATGAAAATAAGTTGGTCTGGAAGAAGAGACAAGCTGCAGATGCGATAAGACGAAAAATTTCTTAACTGATTTATCATGGAGTGAATAATAATTAATAATAATTAATTTGTGTTTTTATGGTACCAAAGAACGGCATTGAATCTATGTACATCCCCGCCAATTCAACTATTGAATAAATAATTTGACAAAATATACAGAGGAATTTATTATATCTTGTTTATCAACGAATTCGAAGTTATCTTCTTGACTTCGTATAATTTTTTGGTATAAATATGGTATTAATCTTCACTTTATTTGTATTTTGAGCGTTCATGTTTGCTGCTAAATCTTTTGGCAAAATTCAAACTAATCATACGGAAATGGGAATTGAGCGGTGTACAAGAAATTACTGTAAATTGTAGTGAACAAACGATCCCTCTCTCTCATTGTATTACAATCAAATGTCATGGTGTTTTCCCCGGCCTACATCCTATTTTATTTTAGGTTTCCCTTTACAATGAGACAAAATTCTGAAGAGAATTAGCAACCCTTATTTTTTTCTCGTTTGTTTGAGATATGATCTTCTAAAGACATTTGTTGGGTAATACTTCAGATTCGGGGCGCACGGTAGATGGCGCTGTTAGTCGGCTACAATTTTGGGCTCCTGCATATCTCTTATGACGTCAGACGGTAGCGTCAGATGTGACCAATCATTGCGTTATATTTTTTTGTTCTTTTGGGGATTTGTAACTTTTAGTCTATTATTTACTAAATATCTGCGCTCTGCTCGTTTATAGTTTTTTTTCTAGGTTAGGTAAGGTTTCTTGATGTCTTTTATTGTTTTTTGTTTTGTTTACATATTTTTTGTTTACTTCGAAAGATAACAGCTTCTTACTGGCAACATCGTAGCTTATAAGAAACGACAGGCTGAGATTAATCTAGGTTAACACTTCAGATTCGGGGCGCACGGTAGATGGCGCTGTTAGTCGGCTACAATTTTGGAGTACAGCATATCTCTTATGACGTCAGACGGTAGCGTCAGATGTGAACAATATCGGCGTAATATTTTTTTGTATATGAGTATATACTGGGGGGCTGCGCCCCTCAGACCCCCTCGCCCCTAATTGATTTAAACTCAGGATCATCGCAGGGTGGTCTTCCTGCAGTGATATCTCCCCCACGAGCATTCCCCTTGAATTTACTAGGGGGGTTTTTCTCCCCAACAGCTTTTTACTGGCAGAAAAACCTAACCTAATAGTAAACAATTCTTACTTTTATAGATTTCTAGATTAGTTTATGTGCCTCTAGATAATCTAAAAGTTTTTCGCGATCATACAAAGTGAAGCCGAATTCGAATAACAAAGAAGCACATGGAGAGCACGAAAACAGAATAACGAAAGAAAAACATTTGCAAAACGGGTCCCTATTTTTAAGCTACGATGTTGTCAATAAAAAGCTGTTATCATTCGCAGTAAACAAAAAATACGAAAACAAAACAAAAAATAATAAAAGACATCAAGAAACCTCACCAAACTTAGAAAAAAAACTATAAACGAGCAGAGCGCAGATATTTAGTAAATAAAGACTAAAAGTTACAAATCCCCAAATGAAAAAAAAACCGCAGTGATTGTCACATCTGACGCTACCGTCTGACGTCATAAGAGATATGCTGTAGCCCAAAATTGTAGCCGACTAACAGCGCCATCTACCGTGCGCCTCGAATCTGAAGTATTATCAAGTGTTGTACTCTAGATGCAAAAATATAACCTCCATGAGATTAAGGAGATTTCTTGTTTTCCCCGGCCTACATCCTATTTTATTTTAGGTTTACCTTTACAATGAGACAAAATTCTTAAGAGAATAAGTAACCCTCATTTTTTCTCGTTTGTTTTAGATATGAACTTCTAAAGACAAGTATTGTACTCTAGATGCAAAAATATAACCTCCATGAGATTAAGGAGATTTCTTGTTATAACACCTCGAAAATATTAACAGCAATTTTTTATAGGCTCATTGACTCTGGGAAATTTGTCTTTTCTCAGTTAATATGGAATCCTTTGAAGAGATAATTACGAAACGGATCTCTCGCCTCGATTCCAAAGTCGACTCAATTCTAGCAACATGTGGCAACAATCCCAATCGTCAGGCAACGGTCGACGCTGAGGCCAATCACAAGATTTGTTCCATCAGCTCGAGAATGATTGAAATGGGTAACTGTCATAATGTATTAATTTGGGAAGGGACATGTTCACAACACTTTCTAAAGACCTAAACACAAATTTAAGAGAAACTCTTTACCTTTGAGTTATTTATTTTCTTTGAGTAGCTGATTTGTTAACTTTGAAATGTTTTATCTCCTGAGCTCTTGTCACATAGTATACAAGTTTAAACAACCAATGTAACACAGTGTGGCGACCCCATCCTAACCAGATTTCGAGTTTCTTCAGCATAAGTTCTAGCCCAGTTAGTTACTACAAACCTCTATTTATTACCCACAAATTCTGACCCTTGGCCCCTGACTTCTCCTTTTGCTCGCTTTTTACAGAAAACGTCATTGCTGCTCTCAAGTCTTCATCGACGACGCCCACCTTTGGTGACCGTCCGGTTGCCCCATCTTTCGGTAATTAATTTTCAATCGCTCCTCAGCACTTCTTGGTCAAGAGTGAATCATGCCCATATGTTGACAGCATCATGCCATTCACGAATCAAGGTTGTATTTGCCATGTGAACGATGCGAATACAAATTTCCCCGAGCGCGGGACGGAAGAAAGGCGGTCATTCTAGAAATATTAAGGAATAACAAGGAAAGTGGATAACAGGAAAAGGGGGTGGGGATTAAAGGGGGTCCAAACTCAATAACTGCTACCCCAAATCTTTACCCCGCATGGGAGGTGTCAAATGGAGCTTGCAAAAGTATGGTGCTGCTTCCATAAAGATGGGTGCGTGCCCTTTCAGCCCTAATAATCGCAAGAATATCTACGCAATATATTTTGCACAATTCTTAATTTCTTCTATCTTCACTACTTTTTTTTAGTTATCTTCTTACAAGCATTCTGCGAGAGATGCTCTCGTTATTTTTAGTTTTAATAAAAAAACACATAAAATAGTGACCACAATAACCAATGCTAAGCATTTAATTCACCCTAAATGCCAATGAGTGGAAAATTACATTTTTACATCCCAGGACAAGAATTGGACTAGACGCGAAGAGAGACTGAAAATATAGTTTGAATCTTCTGGTTGGGTACAAACCAAGGAGAATCGTAATGCCAAGTGTTGAAACCATTCAGAGGTCCATACTTGAGATAAAACCATATCGAAGAGGGAATAAAATCTATACCATAGTTATATGGGATTCAAAGTCTCCTTATGGGAAATGTCCAACTACCAGAATGTTCCCTTTCGTTTAGTTAGCATCGAGAATGAAGAATATTTTTGCTATCGAAGGATTCTCTTGTTAATCTAACTAAAAAACTAAAACAAGGATTAATTCTATATCAGTTTTTGTATTCAGATATTTTGGGTAAGGGGATGGAGATAATTACTTAATATACTTTCCTTACCACCTCAGATGCCCTCTCCAAACTTGAGTCGAAGATCGAGAATATTCAGGACTGGATTGCAAAGGAGGACTCCCGGATGAATAGGCTGGAACAACGGATCGCAGAACTTAGTAGCTCAGTATCATCACCTTCTGCCAGTAGTGAAGTAGAATTAGGTTGGTAGATTATATGCTTCAATATTGTACACCACAAACATATATGTATACCAGATTATATGGCAAAAGAGAATTGTGTACAATCGTTAAATTGAATGGAAACAAAGAATTTCAAGGCACTGTATTCATTAGGAAGCCGAGAAATAATAATGTTTATATTTCTCTTAATTAGGAAAATTTATAATGACATGTTAAACAAAATGTAAATTCCTGTTATTGCATAGCATTATCGGTAAAATTTCTGATAAATCAACCACATTTATTCCTTACACAATATCTTATCATATTTAACCTTGTCTAGCGTAATATTTATTCACAAATATCCAATTTCTATTTTCTTGTTTGAAAATAATTTTAGGAATAAATAGGAGAAAAATGATGGTTTAACCTTACGATGTGTCATGCTGAGCGAATAGCCCTTTTCCTGGGGTGGGGGGCTTAACTCTTTGAAAAGATTATTCGTAATGCTAATGCCATATATGTACTAGGTAAAGTTGCATAAAAAACCCGGAGAATATGTTCGGTAGAAGGGTGAAAGGGAATATGAATTCAACCGTATACATATATATTTTTAGGAAACCAAACCTGCATTTTGCCACAATTCATTGGAAAAAACCTCGCAAGTCACCTCATGAGAATCGATACTAACATTTTATTCGGCAAGTTGGCAAACGCCTCCAGCACGTAGTAAGTTTTGAAGTCTATTCTTAAAGTATTCCTGTTCAGTAATTCTTTACTGATATCACCTACATCATTTTTTTTTCCTTTCTTCTCATTTACTCCCGAACTGCTAACTAGGTGCAGTTGTTGATCTCTGGTTGTTCATCTATAACACTTCAGTTTATACATCTCTAACCTTAATATCTCTCTTTTCAACTCGTAGTCACCGCGCTCCACTACCACGTGTCTAACTGTTTCTGTTACATTTTCTCTGCAATTTATCTACTTTTCTCCCAACTCATTCCACCTATACTCTCTTCCATTGCTCTCTAGTTCTTGCCTTGCAAAGTAGCTCACTCCCTAGAGTTCCATCGTAGAAGTTCTTGACTTCTCCTTTTCTTTCATTCCTATACATTCATACTCCTCTTTCCCTTGATCCCTTCCACTCATTTTATATGCTCCACTTCCTTTATCATTCACTCCATTTCACCATCCGTCACCTGGCCCCTGAGTATCAACCTAAACTTCATACTTATTTCTTCTTTTTTTTCAATTTCCTTTTTCCATTTTGTTCTTATGTTCATTATATGTGCCAATTTTACCCAGGTTGTGCCATTCATGCTATCCAAGTATAGCACTGAGCAAAATTTCATCTTTGCATTCTTCTCATGATATTTGTTCCATCTTATATCTCCTTTCAATCCTTCCACCACTGCATATACATTTGCACCTAAATACATCCAAGAGACTTAATTCTGCATTTTCTCCATTCTATATATATGCATTTTAAACACATTATATATTTCATATACATACATACTGCATGGAACTCCCACTCCACTCAAGCTACTTACAATTCTATATCCAGTGGCCTGCTTTTTCATAACCCTTTTTAACCTTCCAATCATTCTGGGCATCTCTAACTCCTTGCTTTTTTATGCTTGTTAAACACATCCACTCTTTAGAAAATGCCTATGCCTAAATACTTATATTCATCCACCATTTTGGGGATCATTTCCTAAGACACATCCACCATTCATACCTCAACAAAGGTCATTTTATCCTGAACTTGCTCCTTATAAATTTGACCTCTCATTCATTCCCATTATCTGCCATGATATCATTTATTTCTTGAAGGATCCGCCCCCCCCCATTTTCGCTCATTATCATGATATCATTTTCAAGTCATACACAACTGATATTTCTATCACCTAACAACACCAATCCTCTTGCAAGCTTCGATCTTTTTGGTAGTTCACCAGTGAACAGACATAAAAGAGATGTAGACATTGTGCATCCCTGTCTCACTCCCGCATAATTTAGCATCCATTCAGGTTGCATCCCATTAAAATGATCCGTATCCTAATAGTATTTATAAACTTAATCAGATTTGAAATATTTATATCTATACCTTTTTAGTACAATCTCAACCATAACTTGATCCTATGTACTTTGTCAAATCCTTTTTCTATGTCGAGGAAGCATTAAAATTAAGGCCTCCTTCTTTCTTGTATATATCTATGATTCCTCTTAAAACAAACACATTATCTACATACTTTGTTTTTCGCTCTTACAACATCCATTTTGGTCATCAACTAGGCATTCTTTATCATCACCCTTATATCATGTATTCACGATTTTCCTTCCGAATATTTAGCATAATATATTCACAATTGGTGCTAGTCGATATTTTCCACAATTCATTTTATCTTTCCCGCCATTGTAGAGCACACTTCTTGTGAGGCTGCATTCGTGCCAATGTATACGGATGACTCCAAGTAAGCGGGGCTCTACCCGGCCTCGCTGTGTCTCTCTCACGGCCTATCTGGTTGCAATACACGCTCGGTATGGGAGATAACGCTTCCTGCTGGGTTTGGAGAACGGATTGCGATGGTCCTTAGCAACTTACAACGCGTCCTGAGTGCTAAAGGGGCATTGGGTTTTCCACAATCCTGATTTGCGGTATCGTGATGCCACGGTTGCCGTAAGCCGGTCGGATGGCGAGAGATTATTCTACTGGTTTCCTGGAAGAGGGCACCAAAGTCTTCTCGAGGACTGGGCGACAAGAACAGCGTCTGGCTGTTCTTCACACCGACAATATGACATAAATCAGGGCAGGCCGCAAAGAAGATAAGAGACGGCCGAGGGGAGCTTAAAGTTGCGTCCATTGCACTGCAGCTGTTCCCATGGACCTACCCCTCCAATGCCGCGAAGGCTTCAGGTCGTTTTCTGTCGTCTTTGAATTGGGCACATTATGGGACGCACCGCTATTTGATGGAGCGCTCCCATGCACTTTATTGTGATGAATGAATGTTTTTTCCCCCATACATTGTATTTGAATGTCCCAGTGTGAGAGATCTTTGCGCACCTTACCTTTCCCGATAAGGGAAAGACCGGGGTCGCAGTTCCCTACCGTTGAAGCAGGCGGGCCTGCTCCTGACGCCGGAGGGTGCTGCTTCTTATTCTTGGTTATTTTGTTTCTTGTTTTTTTTTGTGTTTTGCATATTATTTTAATCTAGCTTAGCATTAGGCTATAGAGCGATTACTGCAACGTTTGCCCTATTAGGCAGTAGCCAGATTCCGTTAATATCCAAGGTCCTTGAGAGGCTAGTAACTCCCTGCATTGTTAAACACATATCCTTCTTCAGCATCGACGAACCCGTCATATTCCAATCGTGCTTCAACGCAGATTACAGTTCTAAATCAGCTCTCCCTCATGTGACTGACTGACTCTGCCTCAAGATGAAAGCTGGGAGGCCTTTAATTCTGATATTTCTCGCTCGCTCGGCATCATTTTACAAAGTTGGCCAATCCGTTCTTCTCCAGCACATTCGTGATTTTCTGTGTGTCTTTGGAACTGCTCTAAAATGATTTCGCTCTTATCTTTCATCTCGTAATCAGTCTCTTTACATCCATGGTGAGGCATCTCTACCAGCTGCTGTGTCCTATGGTGTTCCTAACTGCTCTATCCTTGACTCTCCTCTCTTTCGTATCTACCTCATTCCTCTTGGCTTTCTGTGTTGCCTAGGTCTATTCGTCCATTTCTATGCTGATGACAATTAAATCTTCTTTTCATCCTCTCTAAACTCGTTCGCTGTGAACGTGAGTAATCTTTCATCCGCATATTTCAGGATTACTGAATGGCTATCAGATAACTTCCTCAAACACAACCATGAAAAAAATGAGGATTTTTCCTGGACATCTCGGCAGATGCCACTCACTGTAAATGTAACTCCTTCTCTCAATCTAAGGATCTTCCCCATCGCATTCTCTGAAAAAGTTAGAAACCTGGGTAATTTCTTTGAGAAATAACTCAATTTTAAATCGCCTGTTGCTAATATCAGCAAATCGCCCCTTTGCTCTCTGAACCATAACCTCTGACATATCCCGTCACACTTTGGCAAAAATTTTGAAGATTGACATCCATGCCTTTGTTACCTCCTACCTTGATTACTGTAACTTTCTCCTAACTGGATTCCCAAACACTACAATTCTCCTTCTTCGTTTTGCCTAGAAGGTTGCTACTAGAATTCTCCTCCGTCAAGGACTGTTCTCTTGTGTCACAACGATACTCCATAAACTCTACTGACTGCCTATAAAATTTCGAATTACAGTCTTCTTTTAAAATCCTAAACACCGCACTTCTCCTTTACCTGTTATCCTCACTGGCTGTGTCCGGACAATAAAAAGCTAATCGCTGGGGAATTGCCCTCTTACTTTCGGCTCCTCGTATTCATCTCTTCTAAATGGCTGATTGAGGCTTCTCTGTAGTTGCCCCTGAGCTTTAGAATGGTTCGCCTCCTCTTATACGCTCCTCTCCTCCCCCTGCGACTGTCAACCTGCGAAAGCTTCAAGGGCACCATATAAAACCTTTATTATTATTAAGGTGATTACGATAATGATGATGATGATATGCTCCTCGTCAAAGAATGTCTTCCCTAGCTTATCTATGGAGTAACGGCGTTATTATACATGAGAATTGCAGGTTTGGCTTCGGAGGCGCACATATGGTGCAAAGCATGCTGTCGCACCAATTCTTGTACACCTGTGTATGCACTATACACTGGAAGCGCAAAAGTGCCCCAGTGACTTTTATCAAAATCAACCATCATACCATCACACTTTCTCAACCAAACTTCAACTTTTTATTAGTGAAGTTGATTATACAATCTGCCTTTCGCCTACTCTGCGATGAAGCGATCCTCCAGCCATCGGATCTAAATAAAATAAACTTAGATTCATGACTGAAGTGGACATAGCTTCATTGGTGATGTATCCATTTAACGTGTTAAGTGTCTAATGCAAGACGAGCCTTCTTGTTCTTTGGATTGATCATTGGTTTGATCACAGGTGTGCGAGCGTAGAGATATTCTCCCTCGAAACTACCTGACACAGTCTGTTTAGAGACAATGAACGCTAAAATCTCACTAATCTCTCAAGAAACCTCTGCATGCGGTCTTAAAACGGTCCTTTTTCACAATTTTGACGATGTATCAGTCCTCCCTTGTATTGGTATTACCTGGCTAACTGGTTGATTTATCAGCCTTAAATAAACCTCTTTTGTCATTGGTTGGCAAATAATATGAACGACACTTTTAGAGAAAGACCATCTTGGTTACGCAGTTTTATGATTAGCTCGCGGAAAGTGAAATGAATGAGAGGTTTCTTAAGCATGTTATCTGGACGACAGCTGGCAAGATGTTTTTCTGCTTAATACCTTAGTTGTATTTATCCAAATTAACATAACCTTTACTTATACATAGTTCATACCTGTAAGTTATTGTATACTAATTTTGGACACTTTGGATTTTCACTGGCAAACGTTAAAAAAGAAGATATGATAGAAATACAGGCGCTCTGATCTTTTTAGACGGTACTTTATAAGATTAATCCTAATCTTCATCCATTCCTTGGGCACCCAAGCATTCCTAAGTATATCATTAATTAGTCTTTCAGAAATATCTTCATACTCTCCCCGCTTTGTTTTATAAATTTTCCAATCATTACCTCTTCATTTATCGCTCCAATTGCCTAGAAATTTCTTTATTCTACCCTCCTACCCTCATTCTAGACTATATTCATCTGGACATTACTTAAAGTATTTTCTTAAGGAATCAAACTATCACGAAAATTCATTTCATCCTTTTCAGCGATGATGATGCAAAATACCGACCGATGTCAGCCTTTGATGGGGACTTAACAAGTTTTTACCATTCCAAAAAGCAATCCAACCCATGGATGTTCATGGATTTGGGCTCCACCTATTTCATCATTGAAGTCCGAGTTACCATCAGGGATACAAATAGAGTCAGCAACATTAAGGTGAGTGGAAACTTAATTTGATTTGGACAGAAGCACTTGTAATAATGATAAAACCTCCAAGAGAATGACAGATACTCTGTATCTCGTAAGAAATATCTATCTACCCATCCCTTGCATCATATTAGGAAGATATAAACTAGGAATAGTTATTAGTTTTTAAACGTATGCCTTTATGGTGAATTTACAGATCTGAACGTAAATTGAAATTAGTTGATTATAATTAGAAATCGTCAACTCATCCTATCCAAGTTTTCGATCAAAGAATGTGACAAATCTTTTTACTTGGTTTTAGAGAACAAAAATTCAAATTCCTCAGCAACAACGGGACCGAAGGATATAAGGCGCCTTTTTTCTTGAAATCCATTGGTTATTGAGATTTGCCTCTCCCCCACAAAATTCCGAATTTGATGAATGTATTGAAAATAAAAAAAACATTGATATGAGAATAATATATTAATTCGAAACCTGAACAGCGGCAAAGAAATGTTAAGAAGAAAGAACGATTATGCGAAGAAAGAATCATTATTCGAAGAAAGGATGCATCCGAAACTAAAGAACGATAACATGTAACGCCGTTTACACGTAAGATATTGTAGTATAGTTATGTTCACTGCCACACGTGTATTCTACAATGCTACTGATGGCATTGCTCATTTATCAGCATGGCAAGACAATATAAGCTCCTCAAATCATTCAGAAGGAAGATTTCTCAGAGAAAGAGTGAAGGAATGAAACTATGACATTTTGAGGCGTTGTAATCGATCACAAAGCTCATTGAGATTAACGGCTCCTGCGAAGAAGTCGGGTTACCTTCGAAAAATCACTCACAAGGAGATCAGACGAGCATCGACTGTCAAAAAAAGACTTATTTAAAACAGTAGCCTCAATTTCAGGTCAAGTTTCGGAAAACTTGAACCTGAGTGTGTCTCGCCAGAATGTCACGCGTCGATTGAGAAGGGACTCATAGGACGCTTACCTGCTATGAAACCACTCTTAGGTGAAAATAATAAGGCAGCTAGGTTTGCCTTCGCTACTGAGCGTGTGCTGTGGAGTGCTGAAAATTAGGAACGATTGATTCTTTTAACGACTAAGGCATATTTATATTTTTTGGAATGGATGAGAACTATCAAGTGTTGTACAAGTGAAAGATTGAATCATACATGGCGTAAATAATTGTTATATTTGGAGGGGGGAGTGGAATGAGGTGTAGTATGTTTTCAAGCGATGTATTATGTGCCCTCCACCGCTTACGCGGCAAATTAAACGCTGACTTATGTAAGAATCTGCTTCAAGAACATGTCATACACCCAGTCCAAACATTTGGAGTACGTGAGCCTGTTTTCATGAAGGATGCTAAGGCAAAGATCTGACATAAACCAGATAGAAAACCAATAGAAGATTCTCGATTAATTCTCAGAAATCGACGAATTTTTAAGATCTTTTGGCAACGATTGAAAGAAGAATGGAATAAAATTACATCCGAATAATACGACAAATTGGCGAAATCATGCGGCGAAGTCATTCGGAAAGACGGGTTGCTTATGTCTTATTATTTTTTAAAATTGTACATGAGAAAATTATTTTGTATTCTGGTTATGACTTTATTCATACTTATCGTTCTTCCTTAGTTTTAACATAACATAATTTAATGGATGACAAAAGCCACAAAGGTCAATCAGAGGTTATCCGATTCAGTCAAAGAGCTCTGCAAAAATCACCCATCATCTCCAAATACTGCATCCATAGGTTTGCGTCCAGCATACTGCTTCTAAAGCTTCACCAATCAAGGCTTGTTAAAAACTAAAGCATGCAGCCACAATATATACATAAATATTAACATATATACATTTTACCCACCATAAAACTCAAACCCCCATAACCTTGTTTTCCCATACATTTATCTAGCCTGCCCTTGCACACATTTACCTGGACTACTCTAACAACCTCCTAAAGTTATTTATTTCAGAGTCTTCCACTGTATTGGTGGAAAATATTTTTGCAAATCTGAACTACACATTAGTTTGTTTAATTAGTTTGTTTATTATTGCCCTCCAGATCCAAGCCCTTGCTAATATACAATTTGTCTATCATAGAAAAAAAAAGCCCAATTATATCCACTCTCCCACACCAGCTTTAAAAAAGAGATCAAAATCAGTACCTTCAACCTATCTAAATATTTAAAGTGCTTCAAGGAAGGTAATATCTTTATTGCTTCCCTTTGCACTGAATCTAACAGCCTAATATCATGTCTAGAATGTCCGGACAAAGCTCAAGATGAGGCCTAACCTACGGGTTATATAGTTTGAGGATAACCTCCCTACCTTTGTAACTAACATTTGTATTAATAAAGCCCAACACTCTATTTCCTTTCCTTTTTGCCTCAATTCACTGCTTAGAAAATCTCAGTGACCTATCTATAACTACCCCTAAGTCATTTTGACCATTTACTGAGTTCAGTCAATGCTTACCCATTTCATAGCTAAATTCCCTATTATGTATAACTTTACATTTTGGAGGTCATCTGCCACTCATGTGCCCACGAGACTAATTTATTCAAATCATTCTGCAATTTAAAGTCTCTCTGAACTTCTTTTATCAGAGATGCCAATTTTGTGTGATCAGCAAAAATAGACACCTTAATATTAATTGCCTTTCCAAGATCATTAATTTATATTACAAATAGTAATAGGCCTAGAACTGATCCCTGGGGCCTCCCACTAATAATGTAATACTGTAACTTTACTCCATGGAGTACGACCCTCTGCTTCTTATCCATCCCTGATTCAGTTATCTAACTTAAAATACTCCCAGATATTCCAAGCCTTTTTAACTCATGGAAATTATAGTAAATTTGTTAGGCATGACCTGTTAACTTTGCAAAGTCATTTTTTTAACTATTTTCTCTTGAATTTTACATACCATAGGAGTTATTTTTTCTATATTTTGTAGTAGCGCCCGTCTGGTGACTGACTGCCACCAAGAGCTATAGGTTTTAAGCTTAGTGGTCTTTTGTTATTTGAATCATCTTTTCCTTCCAATTGAAAAGGGCCAATATATTCGCCTTTTTCCAGTCATTAGTAATTTCTCAAAACTCTAATTATCTAACATCTATCTTTTCAAGAGCTACTGCTAGAATGTTTTCAGGGCCTGAGGCCTTGTTAACATTTAACTCAATTACAAGTCTTTTAATGGTTTTCCGGTCTATATTAATGGTAGTCAACCTCTCTTTTTCTGAACATGCATTATCATATATCAAACTGTTTAAATTCACTTCTGTAAATATTGAAATAAAATGGTCATTAAGTACCTCAACTATTTCCTCATCAGTTAATCGCATGACCCTTTCATATTTAATATTTAATATTTTATCTTTGCTAGATTTATTATTAATTTTATAATAACTATAGAATTTTCGTAGATGCTATTTTGAGATAATTTAAATTCTGACCCCATTATGCTTTTCTTTATCAAACTATTTAGCTTATTCCTATTCAATCTACAATGATTTAAATTGTCAACACTGCATCTCCCTCACATCCTTTACTAATTTTCCTTAGATAATTCATTCATATTCCCAGTTTGTGTCGGTGGTCTGTAAAAGACTCCCAAATGTACCATCCTAATTTTACTGGTCCTTATATCCATCCCGAATGACTCTACCTCACCCTGCTCTATTGAAATATTTGCATTTGAAATACTGCTATTTCTTATATAAATAATTATCCCTCCACCATTCCTATCTATTCTTTGACTAATTTATATGTTATAACCATGATTATTATATTCACTTGACTTCTTTCTCTGCATCTTGTCCCGCTCATCATGCAGGGTCGATGTTCCTGATGTGTCAGGGCCACAAGTCTCGTTCTGTGCCTCCTCTCCCTATAGTCCCTTTTCTCTGAGGTGGACTGTGATTGTGGCCGTCCTCCTTCGCTTTGGCCTTCCTCTCTTCCTTCTTCCTTGCCCCTCCATTTCCATGAGCCTTCTAACCATATATTCTCCATCTCTTCATATCACATGTCCATTTCAGCCTTCCTTATGTGCTTTCTTCGATATTTTTCCAACTTTCTTTGTTCCTCTTATCTTTTCATTCCTGATCTTATCCAATTTTGTCTCTCTACACATCCATCTCAGCATCTTTATCTCTGCCTCATCCAATTTCTTTTCCTGAGCTTCCTTCATCGCCCACGTATCAGCTAAATATATGATCGTTCGTCTTATCACAGCGGTCACATACCATCCCCGATAGCTTCTTCCAATTCTTCCAGCCGGACTGCACCCTATGAGTAACTTCGCCATCTAAATCACCATCCTTCGCCACCATAGATCGTAGGTATTTAAACTTGCCTACTCTCTTTACTTCACCTCCTTGCATCCTAATTACCGAGTCTTGATCTTCGTTGAACCTCAGTTACTCCGTCCTCTTCCTGTTGATCTTGAGCCCTGTATCTTCCAAGGCCATTCTCTATTATTCCATTCTTCTCTCCCCCTCCTCCTTACTTGTGCTGCAAAGAAGGACATCATCCACCAAAAGCATGTACCAGGAAGGCTGAGCCTTAATTTCTCTAGTAAGTACATTTATTTTAAGATCGAAAAGATATTGGCTTAAAGAGGTTCCCCGATATAAACCTACTCCAGCTAGAATCCAATCCTATGCTGCTTCTAACCCGAGTTCTCGCTCCTGCATACATAAGCTGTACGGTTCTTACGCACTTGTATGGGACTCCCTTCTCCCTCACGCATCTCAACATCTCTCGTGGGACCCGATCATACGCCTTCTTCATGTCTATGAACAAAACATGCGGTCCCTTCGCCATACTCGAACCTTTTCTATAAATACCTTCAATGCAAATATTACATCACTCGGCCCTCCCCATGGCATATAGCCAAATTCACTTATATTACCGGGTTTTGCAAAAAGTTATGTTACACTCGGTTTTTGGAACTTTCAGGAGGTTTATGTGTGTGATAAAAAAGGTTCCGTAATCTGCGTGTGGACCAGCAGGAGGAAAGAGTTTGGCGGCTACGTGTACGCAACCTTCAGGTATCGCCTGCTGCGCGTGCTCGCCACCGATTTGGTCTTCATTATTAATATTACAATTTAAACATATTTATATGTTTAAACAATAAATACGTGTCTAACTGCATCATAACTATCACTGCATCCTTTGTTAAGAGCGTCTTAACAAGTCAAACAGGACTTTCGCAATATCCGGTATCCCTAAATTTTATTTCTTTAACTGGGATTCAGTTACACATTATATTTACATCCTCATAAATATTGTAAGTAAAGAAATATGTTTCTTGTTTCTAAAGCTACGAACATTTTGTGCAGAGACAACTTCACCCACTTATCCCATAAGCACTATTTTTTATTCTGAATGCCCTCACCCCTCTTCCCTCTCTAACTATCTCCTTTCCCCACCCCACTCTCTATGGCTTCAGTGTATTAATATCTTCATATAACTTCGTTTAATTTCTATTCATGTACTGCCCTTACCTCTCTCTTTATCGAGTTTCTCGTCTGCTCCAACCTAATAGCACTATCTTAGTCCTGCCTTAACTCATCTACCATACTTTTGCTCAAATGTAGTCCATACACCGTGTACATTTACTTATTTTCATAAAAACCCTTTCAAATATCTGCAAACACCAATCTTGATTTATTACACAGAGTTCTCACATATTTATTTACCTAATTGCACGTGACATCCATTCCATTCCAACATCTATTCTCGGAAAAACACCTTAAACATCTTTCACTCTGGTTTCACTCATCCTTCCATTCAACCTTTTGTACCTCTGACATAACTTACACTAACGCACCCTGCTCACATCAATCACTTCCATGTGCGTAACCACAAATCCATATTTCTTATAACCAGATACCAGCTAATAATACCTCTCACATACATCTACACCAGCAACAGGCAAGCAAACACCCGGTCCATTCCACCTGATAGCACTCAACATCTTATCTAAATATCTAATCTGAGAATCACCCACACCAATCACTTCAGTCAACTTCCTATTTCTATTCCCCTTAAGCCTAGTATTACCCTCCTTTATAGTCTCTTTCATAATATAACTCATTTCACTTCCTTCCACATCCAAATCAGACATACGATTTTCAGACACTTCTTCTCTTAGGGCATCAATTCTGTTATTCAACTTAACAGGTTCAATCTCCCTCTTTCTAACACAGCTCACCTAGCATAACCTCTATCCATATTCACCCAGCATTCCCCATCACTTACATCAGTCATTTTTCCACTCAAATCACTAGTCTAGGCATATTTTTTGCCCTACTATTCCAAGCCACAACCTTTATACGTACACTAGCATTCTTTCTCATTACATGCACCAAATCACTTAACCTCATACATTCATCACACAAACGACTCACTTCCACTTCCAAAATCACATTTGCACTAATCATCACAACACAGGGTTTTCAGAAACATTTAATCATTTTTTAACACCGCAAGTGTCACACTCTAGATTCATCAAAAGCCAATTTCTCTGCTTCCAAACAGACAGGCATATCACAAAAAAATATTCAGGGAAAATACAAAGTGGTTTTTGCCTTTTTCTATTTCTTCCAAATTTTAGATCTTGATGCGTTTTTCGATCGAGGTTCTCTATTCACAATCTGAAAATGCAAGTCTAATTTGCTGTAGACTTAATTCTTTCAAATACGTGAAAAAATTAGAATGCATATATACTAATATAATCTTTTATTGGTAAGAGTAATTAATTTTCTAATTTCCTTTTCTTTAACTAAACAGAATGTGTTTCAAATTTAGGCTAAAGTCAACAAAACTCAGTACGCAATGTAAACAAAGGGTCGACGGGAGTGATTCCAACCCACAGTAGATTCAAAATTCCTTGTTTATTCAGCTTATAATTGTTTTTATCTGCTGAATTTTGAAATGAAACTTGGACACGATCTGAGACGAATTTCAAAGAATAATCAGTACAATTTTCATCCAAATAAGACCAGTGTTTTGAGGGGTTTTTTAATGTAAATTTTGGTATTTTGTTCTTTTGATTTGGATGACAGTGTAAATATGTACACTTGCACATGAAATTGCAATGTTCAATTTAAATTTGACGCATCAATCTCTATAAGCTATTGTTTCTGCGATTGATTAGGACACCAAATTATTATGATAATTTTATCTAAAGCTAAAAGCAGATTTGTGACCTACTATTAAGATTAATGGAAGCAACAATGTCAAATATTTCGATTGGCCAACAAGATATGTGGATTCTTATAAGCTGCTTGGTTGCAGGAAACTAAAAACTAATAGTCAAATCACAATACCAAAGTAAACAAAAATTAACAAACTTGTAAATAATAAATTTATTTTTAATCAATGTTGGTTCCATTTGATTGAATTCACGTTTGCCAACGTATTGCAATCCCATTTATGCCTTTACTGTAAATATGTTCAAAACTCGAGTCAAGAAATTAAAAGCGTTTTTTTCACAATGCCATACATATGACAAACCAACGGACTAAACCAAGATGTAGTAAGGTTTAACGTAAATTTCGAGAGTACATAACTTAAACACGATCTTTTTGTGATGTTCAACTCTCATACGAGTATCTGAGTATTTTTTAATTTAGTGACCACTAAATCAGCATATATAAAAATGAGTTTTGCATTATCTTTTTGAGTTCAAACTTCGAAACAAATCTATTGAAGCTGCAAAAGACATCAACGAAGCATTGGGCTAAGGAGCGGTTCCTTTTCGTACCGACCAACGTTGGCTTCAGAGGTTTCCAAAAGCACAAATCGTACGAGTACCTTTGAAAATAACGCACTAAGGGAAGCACTCTAGGCAGACTCCTGTACATCAGAACGTAAGCTCGATGGAATAATGGGAGCAAGCAAATCATGCATTTTCACCCACTTGTTTAAAATTGAAAATAGTCGATGATTTGATTAACCTTGTTGCTAAGAAACCGGAATGATTCATTTCTTGAACGGATAGTTGCTATTGATGAAAAATGGATTCATTACTACACCACGAAAAGGTCTGCAAATTGATATGGACGACAAAAGCAACTGAAACATATCCCAAAGACGGCGTTCCATCACAAAGGTGCACGGTGACAGTATGGTGGACTGCATTTGGGATTATCCATTATAAGTTCCTAAACCAAGGAGAAACAATCACATCAGTGAAATACTGTCAGTAATTAGAGGTAATGCATAAAATGTTGCGCGAAAAACAACCAGCTTTAGTCACTCGCAAAGGTCCTATTCTCCCTCACGACAATGCTCCTACACCTGTGGCAGAGGTAATGCTTCAGAAATTAAACAACTTGGGAATTGAAGTCCTGCCTCATCCACCTTATTCTCCAAACGTCTCTCCTACAGATTTGCATATTGTTAATATCTGGAAGCCTTCCTAAATAATAAACGAGTTCAGACACAAAGAGGTGGAGAGGAAGCTTTTAAGATCTTTCATGACTCGAGGCGTGAAACCTTCTACAGTAAAGGCATAAATGGCATTATAATAGGTTGAAAAAGTGCATTCATTCACATGGAACCTTAAAAAATCCATTACTTTCTGGAATACCTCATACTATGTTGTGAGATTTGAAGGTAGGGAATGGGACTAGCAATTTATTCATTAAACACTTATTAAAGAAATAAAAGATATTAAATTTAATTCTCACGTAAAGTACCAAAAAAGTACAATAAAAACATTGTTAGTTAAGGTTTATACATATTTAAAAAGACTTCGAGCCTAATATTATGGTACGGTGGGTAATTTACTGATGTCATAACCATTTAGTCATTGTCTATTTGTTGTCTCTTTGTAAAATAATTCTACCGGCCACAATTCTGCCCTCGTTCAACTGATTTTAGGATATATTCGTAAATGTACATAATAAGATTAATTCTTATGAGATATGTCAACTTGTGTTTTTCAAATATAGCAAAATCTACAAGTTAATTTAAATACCAAAGACACTGAAATGGGAACTTTGTCTTAATTAAATAGCTTCATGTAGCCTTCCCTGTAATAAGATACGATTTCCTTTGAGCAATAATAAAGGGAATGGGTAGGAAAAACACCAAATGGGATGAAAATACCTGAATAAACTTTGATCTTTGTGACATCATTAATACTTCTCACCTGACTTCGTTTCAGTTATTTTCGGCTAACAACGCCACTTTCTTCCGTGAAGGTGGAGTCACAACGGACTTGGCACAGGACTTTGGTGCCCCGGTCCTGTCAACCGGCGTCAAAACGGTCGTTTTTCGTTCCCAGGACGCTACCTGTGCCCGCTACCTCCTACTAACTCGAGCCATCGAGAATGAATACTTGATTGTGGTGGAAATGCAAGGCATTGGATACCCTTTATCGAAAGTATGAGAACCCAACTCATTGTACCAAACATCTAATCAACATAATTAGTTTTTGATTTTAAATAAAAATAAAATGAACTAAGCAAAGTACTGAGGCGGACGACTACGGAGGCATCCCATATTTGATGCATTTGATTATATTGTTAATAAATCTTTATCCATTCCACTAATTATTCCTTATTACCATTGAACTGCATATTTCTTCAACTTTTTAGTCCGTGAACCAGAATTTGTGCGGAGCAGGCAGCTTCAGAACACTACATCAAATTTCCTCTCACTATGATTTTCTAACTTGAATTAATTTCCCTCCACAAAATTTCTCTTAATGTAACTTATCCATTTTAACAACCTAGTTTATTTATTGTTTACTTCAAATACCGTCGTTGGCTTTTATATTATTTTAAATAACCAAATATTACAAAATTGAAGTGTTTCTGGTCGTAAACTATTAAATATTTAATCGCTCAAATTTGCTGTAGAATTATTTGAATGCTTCGAGTATGATATCCTAAAGACTAAAACACCTTTTACAGTCACTTTGCTAAGATCAGTAAACATTCGAGAAAAATGTTGACATTTACTTCTAATGAAGGTGTATGCAAGACATTTTAAATCGAGCACCAAAATGACTTGCATTGCCAGGAGAGAAGAGTTACTCCTCTTCCCCATGATGAGGAATTCATCCATGTTTTTTTTACATTAGACGTAATGCTTGCATATTGGATGGTCGGTTAGGGAAATGAGCGACAGACAGAAATGTAAACAACAAAGCAATTCGCCGCGTGTACGACGATATCCGTTTTAAAAAGCCTTTATTCAATAACACTCAGAAAACTTCGGGAGTCCTTCGTAAAAACCTGAAACAAGTTTCCTAATTTAATAAATAGAACTCTGTCTTATTTTAGTATAAAAGGAAACCCTTATAAGCTTCTCGGAAGTCATGCAAGAGTTACATAAATTCCTTTCTATAATGAGTTTGGTAGTTATCGTCTTTAAAGACGGACGCCGAGTAAGTAAGCAAGCAATTTCCTACATTCGCTTCAGTCAATAGCAAATCAAATCACTATTGATGTTGTTATAGCTGTCCTTCATCAAGCTTCACTCGATGAAAATAGAGATGAATTTATGGGTATGATGATAAAGGGTTAATAAAGGGATGAGAGTGTGAAGGGGATGATTGAATGAAAGAGAGAGGGGGAGAAATGAGAAAAAGTAAAAGAGGAAAGATGAGTGAAGCTGTGCTTGCGCAGTGCGTGGATTAATGTGGAGAAGGGCTTGCGCTGGGCCTATCCCCACAGTTTAGCTTCACACAGAATTGATGGTGTCAAGAGTTAATCAGGACGACCATCGACTGCGAGAGGTTGCAAAGCTCAGCCGGACATCCTGTTTGACGAAAGCCGCCCAATGTGGGACTCCACTCACAGCTTTTTCATTCGGAGTTGTTCTCCCGTAGACCTATCCCAATCAAGGGTAACCCACAGGTCAGGTGGGGTTATTCTCGCTGACGAAAAGAACTGTTCAAGAGCTCCTGAACAATGGTACCCTTCTGAATAACTTTAACAATCTGCTGTCTAATGATGATGTCAAAATTAGTATGCAATCAGCAGAAACATTCTCTGCAACATCTTGGTGGCTTCTATTAGGTCATTTTGTTGTCAATTGCCTGGTTTATATATAAAGCCACCTAGGAATTAAAAGACATAAAATTGGAGGAATTTTAAATTGAGGTGACGATATACTAATAGACAGTTCCAAGCCAGGAAAAAACTGCGAATTTTTCTAGTCGAGATTTTATAAAGGGATTCTGGTACTTTGAGACATGCTCTTTGAAATAAGCCCTGGGGCCATCTTGAATTTTGCTTCAAATTCAATATGGCCTCCAAAATACCTAAAGTACTATCTGGAAGAATCCTATTAGGTCAAATGCAATTTTTATCACTAATTATAGAGTATCATAGCCAGTAAACATGACGCAATTAGTTGGATGCCACTGAAGTACAGCATTGCTGTTTAAATCCAATATGGCCGCCGGCCCTACCACACATTTGGAAAATTGCTATATCTCCTGTTCTAGTCGAGATATAGCTACAAATTTCGTGTTTATCCCCAGGTTTTCAGGGGTGAGGAATCCAAATATACCATCAGATTTGAAATTAGGTCAGTTGGTCATAAAGTAAATTCAAGATGGCCGTTAGCGGCAATTTCTATAATCTGTTCATTGGTATTTCTCATGTTCTATAACAGTACAAAATTAATTCTAGGGAGTAGATATAGGTTTACAGTGTGAATGAATCTGTTTATTTACTTTTTACACTCATATAGTCACTTCGAGTATCATTAAACATGTGTCCTAAGCAAATTGATTGAAAAAAATATGGCTGCCTTGTTTGGCCACACAATATGCATACAGATCATGAGCTTTCTCCTTATTCAGTGATATCCAAGTCACTATAAATATAAAAAAAAAATATAAAGAGTTAATTGTTCCCCTAATCGAGTTCTATAAAGTGAAAATGTTGATTTTAAAAAAGGAACGAGAAAGGCCATTTTCTGATATATTTAATTATTTCTCCTTAAAACAAAAGTATTTAAAGTTTTACGTCCGCTTCAACTAATCAACTAAATCTATTTAAATATTTTCTGAGTATCTTTAGCGATAAGAGCAAATGCGATCAAATAATGGACGGTACAGAGAGTAAATTTACTATTTTGTTGCTTAATAACAATACATTAACGTTATTAATAGGGTTAAATGTATATGAAATATTATCACATCCCGGGTTATACTGACTCCTGTAAAAAATATGAAAGCGATTTTGGAGACCAAGCCATTTTTCAAGCTTCAAACGAATACTTTATGGTTGCGTAAAGTGTCGCGAAGATCCAAAGAACATCCAGTTAAGCTTAATCAAAGTTCGTATTGGACCTTTTGTTTCGATCTCCCATTTAACTTCGATATTTATATCTAGAATGGATGGATCTCCTTTTAGTACGAGAAAATAAAAGTATATGATGGTTGGTAAGCATTAGCTGCATATGGAGTGGAGCATGCAATACCAAGATTGGCATGGCGTCAAGAGTGAATGAATTCATTCGAGCCTTCTCTCTCCACTCATTTAAATATGGCAGTCCACAATTATGCCTGCCCGATCTAGGATGGCAATTGACGATTGCCGCTCTTGTTTTCTCCGATTTTGTCAGCGACCCGGAAAAAATTTCTAATATAAAGAGAAACGGGTCAATCTGGTGTAATTTGAGCAATTTTTCAAAGGATGCAATCAACTGGGTTCCTTTTGTCGAAATCAGTGTCAAGTTTTCGAAGAAATTAATATTCAACTCCATCGGAAAAAATGTCCTATCCCTGAGTGATTTTGAATTCTTGATCATACAAACTACTCACATGAATAACCGAACGCCTATTGCGTTCATGGTTGTGCTTCGGGGCCAGACTGTGAAATCCATCCCTGACCCAATCACTCCTGATACCTTTTTAAATGGGTATAATCCTGTCTTATAAATAAATATAATACAACAATTTCAATCAAAACCAAATTTAGATGTGGAGTGGCAACCAAATGTCCCGTTCAAACACCAATGAGTTTCTCGTTAAGTTAATGGATCAACCACCGAGGCAAAAGACAGACATCGGCCACTCAAGTAGCAACGATTAAAAGGCGATATTGTTCTCATCAAAGAAAATTAGATGAAGCGTCTCAACTTCCTTTTACAGAAGATTATCGAACTACACACCATTATAAATGAACAAGTTATGAGGGCTATTAATCCTGAAGGGGCAAAGTCTCAAAAAATCCAACGACACAATTCAACTATGTATTTATTTTCCTTCTAAGCGATTATTCAAAACTGAAACAATAACTAAACATTGCGTGGCGCCTACAAGAGGGTCAAGTCAACAAGCCGAAACGTGCCTCAGCCGTACAATGATTATAAACATATAAACCCTAGTGTAAAATAACTATGTTTAAATATATGTTTAAGTCAATGTGGTCATCCCTTGGTTTTTAGTGTTGCATTTCTTTTTGTTTCCTCAGTATTAATATATCTGAAATTGTGATCATCACATTTGGTGACTCGATCTGCCAGTAATTAATAGATTCGAAATATTTATATAAAAATCGAACCCCTCCGCCGGGTTTTTGGCAAAATAAGCCTACAGGGTTATCAATAGGCCCGGATCGAAATGGAACGGGCTAAGGAGTCTTAAGCCCCCTCTCCCCCAAATTTCAAATCCCTTTATGTTTATATATATTTTTTTTTAACCCTTTCAATAATAGAACATTTTTTATTTCAAGGAATGATATAAAAGATTTTAAAATGTTATATAGGGCACAAAGATTAAGAAATAGCTGTTAAAAAAATGTAGTTTTTTTTTACATTTTATAGCAAAAAATATTTTGGGACATATTGGGTTGAGGAATAAGTTCTTGAGGTTTTATAAAATTTATTCACTACCATTAACAATTTTAGAAAAACTTGATTTTTAATTGATAACAATATGCAATTTAATCAATAATGTATTCTCCGTTGTTATTTACGACTTCTTCCCAACGTTCAACTAGTTTTCGATGCCTCTGCAATAAAAATCTTTGGATTTTAACTCGAAGAATTCGTCTAACCAGGTTCTTAATTCCACATCAGTATTGAACGAATTTGTTGTAGAGCGATCGGAACAGATGGAAATCCGATGGGGCCAAGTCTGGCGAATATGGAGGATGCGACAGGATTTCCCAATTAAGCGTTTGTATGGCGTCTTTTTTCCTGTTGGCAATGTGGGGACGAGCATTATGGTGTTGCAGAAGGAATCCATAACGTCGATGAAGTCGCTTTTCACGAATAGCTTTGGCGAGTCGATACATTTGTTGAACGTAGAGTTCTGCATTGAAAATCTCGTTGTTCGCAAGGAGCTCATAAAGAATGATGCCTTCACAATCCCACAACACACAGCTTCGTCTTTCGTGGATGAAGTCCTTGCTTTAATCGAGGAAGTGTTTTTTTATTGGAGCTAAGCCATTGTTTTCGATGGTTCATGTTGACATAAACACATCACTTTTCGTCGCCAGTTATGATGCGGTGAAGAAATCTGTCCTTATATCCACGAGTAGCCTTGTGACGAGCAAGCAAACCTGCGGCAATCGTGGAGCGTAGAAGTTTGTTGCTCTCGCTCAAAGCGTGCGGAACCCATGCACCGAGTTTTTGAACTTTCTCCATCAAATGAAGGTGATTCACTACAGTTTTCTGGCCACACGCCAATTGTACAGCCAATTCTCTAGTATATTGACGAGGATTTTCATGAAGAAGGTCGTTCAATCGATCTTCATCCAACTTAATGGGGCGACCAGAATGTTCTTCACCATTAAGATTAAAATGACCGTTTTTGAAACGTGAAAACTACCATTGAGCTGTCCTTTCTGATAAAGCATTTTCGCCGTACACAGCACAAATATCTTGACGAGCTTTGGCTGCGTTTGCATTGTTCCCGTCTCGATTGAAAATGAATAACAACAAGTGTCGAAAATGCGCCTTTCTTTCAACTTCACATTCCATTTTGAGGGTACAGAACAAAAATTTAATTAACACAACTTTTAAATAAACCGCAATGACTTATTATTCCACTTCAAGACGTAGCCTAAGCAAAGGCCTAATACGCTACGCTGTTAGGAGACGTAGCCTAACCTTTGCAAATTTTTCTCTCATTATTTTTTATTTTTTCTTTATATGTGCACAAATCACGTCATCAAAACTTAAATCAACACAACATTAAAAAAAAACGCAGGAACTTATTCCCCAACCTAATATTATCCCAATGGGCTTTTTTCTGCGGGATTATTTGTCCTAATGGTGTAGAAAAAGGCGTCTGAGGAAATTCTTTTATTAATAATTTGACTTCCTTTTATTACAATAATAGTAAGTTAAACATACGAATATTTTTATTATGGAAAGGTTGGAAGCATGCCATACACATTGGCACCTCACACGAAGAACATACAAAATTTGTAAGTGTTCTTTTGAGAGCACTTAACCCAAAGCCTCCTTCCTTGGCGCTTCTCTGTCATGTGATCGCCAATGTTACACTTGCGTTTGCTCTCTTTGATCATTTGACTCCAATTGAGAGCGTTTTTCTTTTAATTTGAGCTTTTTCACGCCCAATTCCGACCATTTGTTCAGCAAGATTTACAATCAACTAGAAAAATGTAATCTAGTTTTTGTAAATTTCTTTGTATGGCTATTGACAGCACATGACATCAGGGGTCAACCCCACACATCACCTGATTATAACAGGTGTTCCAATAACTTGGACCGATTTTAAATGTGAGTTAAGTTTAAGCGTCTAATGATTTTTTTCTTTTCTTTAAGGTTTAACAACTTCAGTCATTGGCAATTTCAACCATGGAAAGATTAATAATCGATCAACGTGTTAAAGTTATCGAAGCTTATTTCGAAAATGGACGTCCAAACAGAAACGCATTTCGGGCACTTCGCGATGTTTTTGGTCAACATAATCGACCAACCGAGAGTGCAATTGGGAAAATTGTTCGTAAATTCAAACAAACGGGGTCAGTGGCAGATATGAAAAGGCCATTGCGTACTCGTTTACGCCGTTCAGCTGAAAACATTGCTGCAGTGCGCGAGAATGTGACCGAAGATCCAGACACCTATATTCATCATCGCGCGCAGGAATTGAACCTCTCCACAACAACGTTACATCGATTTTTGACAAAACATTTGTCTCTACACGCTTACAAAATTCAATTGACACAAGAACTGAAGACTGCTGACCATTTGAAGCGCCGTACATTCGTCGATTAAGTGCACAAAGACTTGTAATTACGTAAGCTGAGCATTACCTTTGAGTATATAACCTTTCGTCAACCCTACCCTGTGCTTTAAATGGTTTAGCGAACCATCCCATCCCTTTAATTTTTATTTGTTTTACCTTTTTAAATCTCTCTTAAATCTTAATCCTCGGGTGGGCCAGATATTCCCACGACCCTTTCCATTCTCTGTTTATGTAAACATTTTCCGTTTTGTGTGTTGTTGATAGTTTATTTAATAAAACTCTATTTTATTAATGATAGCCATATTATTATCCTTGAGCTCAGTTCCACTTCTTAAGCACATTGAAGATAAATAACATCGGTCAACCAGATAACCACGCACTCGAAATATAATTGAATCATTCCCACAACGAATAGTTATATATGGTATATCGTCGAGAGTCCATTCTACGACATATATATATATATATATATATATATATATATATATATATATATATATATATATATTATTTAAATTTGGTATCAAGTGTGAAAGGTTTAACGCTATGTCTCAGTCGAGTAAAGCATAGTGTTATTCGTTATAAGAATAGAGTATAGTAGTTCCCTTTTGTTTTAACGATTGCTATCCCCTTTTTTTCCCCCTTAGAAGCTAGAGTAGCTCAAGGAACTGTTATAATAATTTGTTTGTGTTCTTTTAGGGGGATTTTAGTCATTGGTTATCTAGGTCAAGAAACCAATTACGAATAGATCAGTGCCCATATTTAGGTAGGCTAATTCTCTAGAAGGCATAATTCTTATTGCAAGGAATTTTAGTTGGTTGACTATTGCGCCCCTAAGTGCAAATATGACTCAGTTTGAAATCTTCAAAGTGCAAGGAGTATTATTGGGACTTTCCGAAAGAGAATTGATTGAGTACGTTAAAGAGGAGCAACGAACAGAAAGAGAAAGAGAAATCCAACGAGAAGAAAGAGAAAAAGAAATACAACGAGAAGAAAGAGAAAGAGAGGAACGGAAAAAACAAGCTGAGCTTCACCATCAGATTGAAATAGCTCGTGTAGAAGCCAAAATACAATCAGCCAGTTCACGTTCAGAAGCCCCGCCCAATCTCCCACTCAAGCTCCCTAATTTCAGTGATGGAGAGGATTTCGGAGCATTTTTAGCCCACTTCGAAAAGATCCTCGAGATCAATAACATGGATCTGGAGGCTGAAGGTGTAGCAAGATTACTTCCCTTGTTAAATTGTAAATTGCGCGAGATTTTCATATCTTTACCATCTGAATGTACAATTAACTACAGCACCTTAAAAGCTGAGTTATTGGCCGCTCATAATATGACTCCCGATTTCTACCGCCAAGAATTTCCTGCAGGTCGTATTAAACCCGGACAGACGTTCCGTCAATTCGGATACATTCTTCAGAGGAATTTTAAATTTTGGTTAGAATCCTCAAAGGTTGATCCTAACTACGAGTCCTTAACAGACTTCGTGTTGCGGGATCAATTTTTGGCGTCTCTCCCGACGGAGATCCGCGCGTTCGTCAAGGATCTTCGGTGCCAGACCTTTAAAGAGTGTACCGAAGAAGCGGATGTCTATGCCGCAAGCCATAGTTTATACCCCAAGGAGAATCGAACTTCTCACCAACCCCCTAACCAGGAAAGCAGGAAGGATTCCCGCCCCTTCCCAGGAAAGCTGACGAAGTTTCCGAGCCCCGTAAAACCCAAAAACTTCTTTCCCCAAAACCAACAACGGGACACCAAACCTCCCGTTAAGATTTCTCCTCCATCTCTCTTCCCGAAGCGACCGATCATATGCTTCACCTGCGGTGTAGAAAACCACATGAGCTGGAATTGTCCCCAAAATTCTAGGCTCAAAAGCGGACCAGCCCACCAAGTTCACCAGATTAATGCCACCCCGGCTTCCCCGGTAGTGCAGACCCAAGCAGCAACTTCTCCCCCTCCGTCAGGCCACCAGGTAAATTTTATTTTTGACAAAACTTTGAAATTTGAGGAGGGCAGCGTAAACGGCTGCCGGGTATCGACTCTCGTCAGGGACACAGGGTGCACGTGTTTCATCGTGTCCGACGAGCTCCTCCCCTCCAGTGGACCCTAACCACGAAAAATCTGCGGTGGTACATGACTACCTTGGGCGGGCAAACCGATTCCTTGTCGTTAGATGTTACTTGCAGTGTCAATATTATGATAGCTGGGCTGAAGTCATTTCAGCACCCATAAAATTCTGTTCCGTACTTATAGGACAGAGCACTCAAGTAAGCTCCGACCCTGTGTCCCAGGCCGCCCTTACTCGAGGTCGAGCTAAGAAGGAAGCCCAGGAGTCCGTCCCTATCAGAACCCCGATACCGTCTGAATTCTCGGAGATCCTTAACCAGGACTTTAGGTCGGCACAAAAGGAGTGTGAAGTACTAACACCCTTATGGGATAAGGCCCAAAACAAGGACACTGAGAATGTCCGTGGACCCAAAGAAAAAAGTACCCCCAACGCGCCCATGGAGATACGTTCGTAGCACTGGACGAAACATCAGCGCTTGAAGAGGATTACCCGGCGGGGTCCCTTAATGTAATACAGACAGTGTGCATCCAACCTGATGCCGATTACCCTCTTCGTTCCCTGCCAGGCGAGTCTTTTGAACCCTCTGACCTGGATATCGACGCGCAGCTGACAGCACATCGAAAAGAGTCAGCTACAAGAATTATTATGTGAGTTCGACGACGTTATTTCAGAGAAGCCTGGATGCGCTATTAGTTTCGAGTATGATATTAAATTAACAACCTTAGAACCCGTCCGTTCAAAACCCTATCCCATGCCGATTCATTTTCCCCAAGCTTTAAACGCCGAAGTTGATAATTTAATTAGTTTAGACATAATAGAACCTTCCACCTCTAGTTATTGTTCCCCAATCGTCATGGTCAAAAACCTGATGGCTCTTATCAGATGTGCATCCACTTCCGGAAGTTAAATTCGGTAACTGTGTTCGACGCCGAGCCATCCCGTTGGTAGACCAAAACCTCCACCTTTTTGAAAACGCCAAGTTCATCTCAGAACTCGATTTGTGCAAGGCGTATTATCAAATTTCCCTCCGGCCCGATGTGAAAGCATATACCGCCTTTGCAACGGAGAAAGGCTTAATGCAATTTAAGCGCCTTCCTTTTGGCCTCGTGACCGCCTGTAGCAACTAAAACCGTCTCATGAGAAGGGTGTTTGATGGACTTCCGAATGTATCATTTTACTTCGATAACGTCTACGTAGCTACTCGTGAATGGAGTCACCATTTAACCACCCTATTAGCTCTCTTCGAGCGACTGCGCGAAAATGGCCTCACCATTGGCCCCAGCAAATGCCATTTTGGCCACGAAACCATAAAATACTTGGGTTTCAAAATAGGGCAAAGCCAGTTAGGTCCCCAGGAGGACAAGATTAAGGCAATCGCCGACATGCCCCTCCCGAATACTAAGAAGTAATTAAGATCATTCCTAGGATCAGCTTTTACTATCAGCGATTTGTCCCGAATTTCGCTGCAATTCCGGCGCCCCTCAGCTCCCTTTTAAAAAAGAATTTCCCCGATCGTCTACGTTGGAATGATGTCGCTGTTTCCCATTTTAATAAGCTCAAGAGTAAGCGCATTTCTGCCCCCATTTTAAAGTTGCCCAACCCAGAAAAATCCTTTTGGATTAAGACCGGCTCGAGCAACGAGGGCATTGGAGGTTTACTCCTTCAAAATAAGGATGACGGAACGAGTCATCCAGTTGCATATGCTAGTCGCCAATTATTACCACGCGAAAAGAGATATGCCACTATAGAGAAGGAAGCTCTAGCAATTATCTGGGTTATTGACAGGTTTAAAATGTACTTGATAGGAAAAGAATTTCAGATTGAAACTGACCACCGCCCGTTGGCCTATATTTGGAATGTACGACACTCCAACGGCTGAATTATGCGCTAGAGTTTACTCTTGAAAGAGTACCAATTTAAGATAAATTATATAAAAGGTTCCGATAACCAGGTCGCTGGCGGACTCAGTATGAATGCGTTACCAAATAGTGTAGATTAATTGTAATTCGTAGGATTAGGATCTCCATGTATGTACATATATACCGTCTTGTACGACTTAAATTAGATTCTCTTGTAATATAATTATTTAATGTATATGTTTGAATTTTGTGGCTCAATGTCTATTTATTTTCGTAGGTATATATATTTGTACCCATTAAATGACGTATAAATTATTTTGTCCCATATGTACTAATTTTATATCATTTCATTGTTCCATGTCTCTATTATGATTAAGTTTGTATTAAAGGTTAGTTTCCCCTCTAATCTAAAGATCAAAATAATCATATGTATTGAGGTAATACTAGCTAGGTTCATGAAGGTACGGTCGGTACAAGAAAACGAGTTCCCCACAACGGAGCTCTATCGTTGTCCCTTATCTCTTTTTTTTCGAAGTGACAACTTCCCCCGGAATGGAGGGGTGTGATAGAACGGCCTGAGGCCGCTTAATTTCAACCGCTATCACATGTTGTTTAGAAACACGTTGCTACCCACGTGCATCTTTGCGTCGAAGCGGGGCGCCTTATCGCCACCTGAGTCAATATTTAACCAAGGAGGTTCATCTCATCCCCCCCCCCCCTGTTTCGCCCCATGCGTCGATCTTGCCAGATTGAGTTAGGCTTATGGGCAGATAAGGTATGTTCTCAGGCGCGGCTGGGCAGTCCCTCGAAGCCCCCACTCCATTGTCCCCTACGCCAAGGGGATGGCTTCGACTACATATACATCAGAATTTTCCAATTAGAGCAGATCAGATCTAGATTATCTTCGCGAGACATCACGCCGATCCGGTCTCACCTTGTGCACCAGAGGCCCTCTACCTCTAGATCCACCATTATTGTCCAGAAGAGGACAATATCCCTTGAGTGCCAAGGTTCGAGCCTTCAAGACGCCAAGTCCACAAGGCCCCCCCCCCTGTTGTTCAGAAAGAAAACAACGTTAGAACAGCCATTGTTTTTTGAGCCTGTTGACAAGAAACGGTTCTCACCCTCCCATCATGTTGTTCAGAAAGAGAACAACGTTAGAACAGCCATTGTTCTTTGAGCCCGTTGACAAGAGACGGTTCTCACCCTCCCCCTCTGTTGTTCAGAAAGAGAATAACGTTAAAACAGCCATTGTTCTTTGAGCCTGTAGACAAGAGACGGTTTTCACCCCCCCCCCCCCTGTTGTTCAGAAAGAGAACAACGTTAGAACAGCGATTGTTCTTTGAGCCTGTAGGCAAGAGATGGTTCTCACTCCCCCCCCCCCCCTGTTGTTCAGAAGAGAACAACGTTAGAACAGCCATTGTTTTTCAAGCCTGTTTGTCAAGAAACGGTTCTCATTCCCAAGACGTCACGTCAGGATAATTTAATCCCCTCCCACCCTTCGGCTGGAACTCGCCAGCGGACCGAAGATTCCTTCGCGTCGCCTTCCTCTGCACAAAGACTTGTAATTACGTAAGCTGAGCCTTACCTTTGAGTATATAACCTTTCGTCAACCCTACCCTGTGCTTTAAATGGTTTAGCGAACCATCCCATCCCTTTAGTTTTTATTTGTTTTACCTTTTTAAATCTCTCCCAAATCTTAATCCTCGGGTGGGCCAGATATTCCCACGACCCTTTCCATTCTCTGTTTATGTAAACATTTTCCGTTTTGTGTGTTGTTGATAGTTTATTTAATAAAACTCTATTTTATTAATGATAGCCATATTATTATCCTTGAGCTCAGTTCCACTTCTTAAGCACATCGAAGATAAATAACATCGGTCAACCAGATAACCACGCACTCGAAATATAATTGAATCATTCCCACAACGAATAGTTATATATGGTATATCGTCGAGAGTCCATTCTACGACAGACGCAACCAGGAAATTTTAACAGGAGAGCAGGAACACATTAATATATACAAAAAATTAAAGAAAATATGACTTATCTTAATAATCTTATATTAGAGCATGCTCTTCTTTTTTTTACTTCTTTTTTTAACATGCATTTTTTATATTTTTGACGCTTATTATCTATTAGATCCATTTACTACTTCCTTCTTATTTTAAAACTTTTTGACCCTTTGGACACTGCTAGTACCGTTTGGATATGCAAATTTTCTGTAGGATATTTTTAAATGTATTTATCCATGTACATATCTAGGATTTATATGTTTTGAAAAGGATGACAGAAACGTATTAACATTTTATATAGATGTAGAATCAAATTATCTTACTCATCTAGGCTTATAACATGCTCTTTCTTTTTCTTTTTATCAACACAGTGTCTTTTCAGAGAGAGAGAGAGAGAGAGAGCTGTACAGGAAACATGGGAGAGATTCCGAAGTGAAATTTATTTAGGGGAAATTGGCTTAACCTGACACCTGAATGTTTGGGAGTTAGCTAATCGTTATAAAAGCGTTGTCAGTCGGGGATTTGATTTAAAGTATTTATCTATACGGCGTTTGAAAGTATCTACGGTGTTGCAGTCTATTACTTTAGGAGGAAGCCCATTCCATAAGTTCACGATTCGGTTAAAAAAGAAGTTCTTAGATTCGTGCGAGTTAAAATGACTGGTCAATAGTCAAATATTTATTACGGTCCCTATTATCTATGCCTTTGATAATTTTAAATACCTGAATTAAGTCCTCTCCTAATCTACGGTGATTTAACGGAAAGCGATTCAGTTCTCTAAGTCGCTCTTCGTAGGTTTTGTTCCTTAGACTTGGTATCATTTTAGTGAGCTTTCGTTGGACTCGTTCTAATTTCAATATATCTTTCTGATAGTATGGGCACCAGGCTTGGACGCAGTATTCCATAATGGGACGGACCAAGGAATTATAGAGAGTAAGGATTGTATTTTTGGACTTATACTCGAACGCTCTACCAATGAATCCAATTATTTTATTCGCTTTTTTAATGACGTCTGAGCATTGTTGAGTGGGCTTTAGATCACTCGATATTGTTACTCCTAGGTCTGTCTCTCTGTCTACGATTAAGAGTTGAGTACCATTTAGTGAGTAATTTGCTTTGACATTTCGGTATCCGATACGGAGCACTTTGCATCTGTCGGTGTTAAAAGGCATTTGCCACGTTTGCGCCCAGTTCGATAATTTATTAAGGTTCTTCTGCATTTCATCAATCTGTGCGTTAGTGAGTACTGAATTCGCGATTTTGGTGTCGTCAGCAAACTTCGATATTATGCCTGAAATGCCTTCGTCTAAGTCGTTAATATATACTAAGAAAAGAACTGGTCCTAGAACAGACCCCTGAGGTACCCCACTAGTGACGTCTGTCCAGCTACGATTACTTAGCCAGTTTTCTATCCACCTTGCTATCGTGCCTCCAATTCTGTGAGCTATTAATTTAGTCAGTAAAAGTTTGTGTGGAACTTTGTCGAAGGCCTTTTGAAAGTCTAAGTAAATTATGGCGACTGCTTTATTTTCATCGTATTCATTAAAAATCTCATTGAAGAAGTCTAATAGATTCGTTAGACAAGAGCGCTTATTTCGAAAGCCGTGTTGGGTGTCTCTTAGTAGCATCTTTTCTTCCAAGTGGTTAAGGAATTCGTCGCGTATAAGTGTCTCTAACATTTTGCAAACGACTGAGGTTAAACTAATTGGGCGATAATTACCAGGTAGAGATCTACTGCCTTTTTTAAATATTGGTGTTACGTCAGTGGGCTTCCACTCATCGGGTATAGTCCCGGTCTCTAACGAATAATTAAACAATAACGACAGCGGTTTGGCTAGTTCACTTTTGGCTTCTTTTAATATTCTAGGGAAGACCATATCCGGGCCGGGTGACATATTTACCTTAAGCTTTTCAATGCATCTCAGTACGTCTCTTTCTGTAACGGTGATACTACTTAACGCCTCGTTGTAACCTATTTGGATAGCTGTCGGTGTTGTGATTTCGCTAAGATCTTCTGTATTAAAGACTGATGTAAAAAATGTGTTTAAAATAGAGCTCATTTGTTCATCGTTCGTGGTAAAGTTTCCGCTCTCATCAGTCAGCGGTCCGATAGATTTAAATGTTTCTCTCTTTTGTCGTATGTAACTATAGAACTCTTTCGGGTTGGTTTTACTTTGATTTACCACATGTGATTCCAAGGACTTTTTACTCTGTTAAGTTAACCTTTTGGATTTACGCCGTAAGTCTGAATATTTAGCGCTTTCTGTCTCGTCGTTAGAAGTTTTTGATCTAATATGGGCATACCTCTTGTCTCGTAGACAGTTAGCTATCTCGCTACTCCACCATTTAGGTTTGTTTTCTTGTGGCGAACGACGATTTTTTAAAGGAATACATTCTTTCACCGCCTCGAAGTACGAGCTAGTAAAAAATTTCCATTTATCTTTTATATCATTTATGTCACGCAAGTTGTTCCAATCTTTTTGCTTAAGTTTTGTCCTGAGCTTAGTAAAATTCGCTTTTCTGAAGTCTGGGACTCCTTCGTTGCTACTAATTATATAGTTACGATTGAAATTTATACTAAATGTGATTGCACGGTGGTCACTATTACTAAATTCCTCTCCGACATTAATATTCTCTATCAAATCTTCTTTTGTTGCAAAAATTAGGTCGAGTATATTATTTCCGCGAGTGGGGCATAGTACAAACTGAGTTAGCGAACTTTTTTGTAAGTTAGTATAGAGTTCGTTACCATAATGAGCGGATAGCAGTTCTCGCCACTTTGGTACTGGTAAATTAAAATCGCCCAAAATTACGGTATCGTACGCGTTACTTATTTCGCTGATTTGTTCAAAGAAATCGCTGTCGGTTTGCGTTGGCTGAGCTGGAGGTCTGTATATTAGAGCCAGCACTATTTTCTTTCCGTGGTTGTTTTTAAAAAGTATGTACGATGTGTCTATATTTGCGATTTGTGGCTTTGTTAATTGGATCGGGTTTAGATTTTCTTTGATGTAGAATAGGACACGCCCCCTTTTTTGTTAGTTTGACTTTTTTCAAACAATTTGTATCCAGATAGATTATATTCTGCTAGGAAATCTATTTTCAATATTAAACCATGATTCTGTAATGCCGATTATATCATAATTATCTGTTCACGCAATTTCCTCTAAATCTAAAAATTTGTGACGAATGCTACGAGCATTGACATAGAAAACCTTCAGGTTGTGACGGGTGGGTGTCCTCGTGTTATTCCCAGTTCTTATATCATATTTGCTGACCTGGTTTAAGGCCATAATTCATCGAAGTTGTTCCTCAGACTTCTCGCGTTAAGTAGGACACAGGATAGGTACTGATGGTTGCTAGTATGGAAATAATTATTTATTTTTTTAGTGAGTGAAATCTCTTTAGTATCTGAAAATTTATGATTGTCTCTTTAATAATCGTGACAACCTTGTTGAACCTATAGTGTTGAGGTGGAGTCCGTCTGGAAGAAAAAGTTCCTTTTTATTATAAAAATCATTCCAGAAGTTTACAAATTCTACACCTTCACTCCTGCAGATAGTCTCAAGGCAAGTATTTGTGTAGTGAGAATGCCTGAAATAATAAAATTATTTGTTTTCTTTTTAACTGATTTAATCATTTTCTTATATTTATCTAGAAGTTCTTCGGATCTGGTGGTTAGCACGTCGTTTGTTCCTACGTGCAGAACAAGTGATGTGTCCTTCTTGACCTCCTGAAAGAGAGAGTCTAGAGAATTAGTTATGTCCTCAATGGACGCACCCGGTAGGCAAAAACGCTTGCGTCTTTTAGGATTCGATCTTCAAAAGGTGTCAAGTTGACCTCTTACTATAGAGTCTCCCACAATAGTGGATTTAACTTCAGGGTCCTCTTTCTCAGCTAAAACCTGAAAGGAATTGAAAGTCTTAATTGGGATGAATTTTGTCTGTTGGGGTTTTGCACCGTTTTTGATCTGTTGGAATGAGCTATTATTATTAGTATTATTAATAATATTACTACTATTGTTAAGGTGCTGGGTGTTCCGCTTCTTTTTGTGTGGCAAAGATGGTACCTTCTTTCCCTTTGCGGGTTGTGGGGCATCGGGTGTCGTTTTCTCCTTCGTGGGTTGGGTCATGCATTGGCTCACAGCTACATTCCTTTCTACAAATTCCTGCAAAAAGGAAATCTTCTTTTGTAAATTAGTAAATGTCTCAATAGGAATATTTGCAGGAAAATTGGTGGCAGTTGAGATATTACGGGAACTTTTTAATTCGGCCAGTTCCTCTCTGAGTGCTGCTATCGTGCTCTTAGTTTGTCAGTTTCCTTCTTGTGTTCATCTCTAATTTCACAGAATAGGCAAATGGAAGAGTCAGTTATGGCTGCATAACACCCCTCTCTAAAGTCAATTGCCCAGCGGGTGCCTTCACAGTTAGGGCAGACCACCTTCATCTTTTCTGCACCCGGCATGGCTGAAAGATCTAAGAAGTATGTAAGTACGAGTGAAAAGGAGAAAGAGAGTGGGAGGATTAGGGTGACTCACTTATGAGGCGTGGGAAGGAAATATAGGCTGAACTCTTTTAAATTATTGTCTACAATTATATATATTTTTTTGCTTATTTATTTTTTTATGCACCTTACTTTTTCACAGTGTAGGAAGGAAAGGAGGACGATGGGAAAAGATAATTAAAGGGAATCAGAGGAAGTGAGAACGAGGAAAAAAGAACAATAATGGTAAAAAGAAAAAGAGATGGAATGCAAAACTTGAAACTCGACTTATATGAGCTGGGAATTCGTGCTGACGGAAATAGGGGATTAACGTCCAGCTTTGTTAGAGAGAACTTCTTAGTTAAACACGTATTTAATCATTTTTTGAAAGGTTGCACAGTTATAAAGGCAAGTATTTGAATTAAAAATGAAATAAAAACAACAGTGACTAACTAATACGATAGTCAACCTCAATATACTAGATAAATAAAGTTTAATATTCAATAATTTATAAGCGGGGACCGGGTACGAGAATCACTTCGTATAGTGAACTTTCCCAGGGTATAGGATTTAAAACACTTTTGAATACTTTTGTAACTAAAGCACTAAACAAACAACAGTAAACAAAATGGTAACTCAGGATCGAAACCACACTGAATAATAAAAACGTTTGGATTGGCCATGTGTGAGGTGAGAGATGTAAGATCTACCCAACCAAAAACGGGTTGAGCACAGCGCGTCCACCAATCGGTAGCCAATCGATCGTTTGTGTCCGCTTATGCCGGGATTTAGAATCGAACCCGGTACCGCGACGTTGGGAGGCCAATGCCGTATCTACTCGGCTAGCATGAGCTCTATAAACAATCATTACTTCTCCTTCATCAGTAATGGCAATGGAAGCCCTTTTCACGATTATGAATGCGAATTCTTTCATTTGCACACTCTGAAATAAATATTATCAGACTCGTTGGAAAAACACTTTGAAAGCATCAAATTCAATTGAGTAAGAGGGCAATGATATAAGGAGATTTGGAAGAGTATAATATATAGTCTGGAACTTTGAACTGAGAACGAAAAGTTGATGGGAGTGTTTGCCAAGTTTTCCAAGTTTTCCAATTGGACCTACTTTCTATTTAGTAGAACTGCTGAAAAATCTTCATCTGAAGAAGAACGATCTTACCTGATTTACTATAAACAGATTCAGTAGATTCATCAGAATCGGATAACTCATCCACGCTGCTACTTTTCCGGAATTCTGCTTCGATTTATTCGCTGCTGAGTAACTTCCAGTCCATCTACCCTATAGGTATAATATATATATATATATATATATATATATATATATATATATATATATATATATATATATATATATTATATATATATATATATATATAAATAAATAGATAGAGTGAGAGAGAGTAACAAGGAGTAACAAGGAAAGAAAATACCCTAGAAGACCTTACGGTCCATTCAATGAGGGTACCTTTGGACTAGCAGTTGAGCGGGCACATCTCCGCTCAAATGCTTTACGTCCTAAAACGGCTACTTTTCAAGACCCTGTCTAGACTTGACTTGAACTGTTCAACAGATTTACTGTTGACAACTTCCACTGGAAGTGCGTTCCAACTACCGCAGATACTGTACGTGAAAATCTTTCCACTCAATGCGGTTTTAACGCTTCAGTTCAAGTTTAAAGCCGTGATTTCTTGTTCTGCTCTCAGCAGGTGTGGAAATATCCCTGTAGTCAACATTGTCGAACCCTTGAAGTATTTTGAAAACTTCGATGAGTTTACCACGCAGTCTACGTGTTTCCAACGAGAACAGATCTAATTCCCTTAATCTATCTTCATAACTTTTATATCTGATAGAGGGAATCAGTTTGGTTGCCCTGGCTTGCAGGCGTTCCAATCTCGCGATGTCCTTTCGAAATGAAGGACTCCAAGATTGTATGGCATACTCCAGGTGTGGTCGGACAAGTGAGTTGTACAAACACAGTACAATCTCCTTGTTTCGATATTTAAACTGGCGCTTTATGTAGACTCGCATCCTTTGGGCCTTTTTTCCGCCTCAATGCACTGTTTCGAGAACTTGAGGTCACAAGTGATTGTTACACCCTAGTCCTCAGCGTCAGGGGGTTCAAAAGCAGTGCACTTAATGATATACTGAGATTAGGGATTCCGGTGACCGATATGCATCACTTTGCATTTGTTCACGTTAAAAGGCATTTGCCACGTTTCTGACCCCTTCCCAATCTTCCTAAGATCTTCCTGCAGGCGGGCAGTATTTCCATCCTTTGCAACGTTCATACCAAGCTTGGTATCGTCGGCAAATTTGGAAATCTTGGCAACCATGTTACCGTCAATGTTTATGACGTAGATGATGAATAGTAGTGGTCATAGAACAGAACCTTGAGGCAGCCCGCTAGTAACGGGCACCCACTCACAAGCCTGTCCATTCACCATCACCCTTTTTGTCGTCTACTACTTAGTCAGTTCTCTATCCAGCCGGCTACTTTTCCGTCTATGCCCAGCGCTCGCACTTTCCGGAGAAGGCAACGCTGTGGTACCTTATCAAAGGCTTTCTGAAAACCTAAGTAGACCACATCCACCGCGTTGTCCCGATCGTGCTCACTGGAGACGAAGTGGAAGAATTCCACAAGGTTCGTCAGGCATGACCGTTGCCTTCGGAAACCGTGCTGGGAACTCCTCAGTAGAAGGTTTGACTCTAAATGCAACGTAATTTTGTCCACCATCATGCTTTCCATGAGTTTACCGACTATCGAAGTCAGACTGATAGGTCGGTAGTTCGACGGTTGGCTACGGTCTCCTTTATTGAAGATAGGAGTCACCTCCGCTTCACACCAGTCTCTAGGAACGCATTCGGTCCGGATTGACATGTTGAAGATTGCCCTCAGGTGTCATGACACTTGATCGCGCACTTCTTTCAACACTCTCTCTCTCTCTCTTTGAGAATGTAGAGGAAGAGGTGACGCCCCCTTGTCACGGGAAAGAGTTTGTGTGTACCTTTGACTTTTCGAGCTATGTCGGCGGGGGTACCTCTCTTCTAAGTACCCCTGGTAGGGCTTTCCTTGACGATTTGGTCGGAAACGAGGTTATAGACTAAGTGCGTCATTCCTTCCTTTTTTTCTATTCTATCCTTCTCTTTTTTCACTTTTATCCTATCTATTTTACTTATTATACAAAAAAAAACAACTAAAAAAGATCCTACTACTATCATGTCACTCATACCCTTTTTTCCCCTCTATCTACCTATAAGGACCTGGCAGCTACCTCATGCGTCAGAAGAGAGGCTTTGGAACCTCTATAAACAACGCCAATCGACGATCACTGGTTGCGAGAGACTAGGACTAGAGGTGTCCTAGGCGTTGGTGCACGATGAATGGGATGAGGGCAGTGCCCCGTTAACTCCTTCCCTGGCGCGTAATTATTGACCATTCCCAGTGACCGTTGACGAGTGCCTCTGGTAGCATCGATCCGAGGTTACGGTCCTTTGTTCCCAGGTTGGTTGCCTGGCAAATTAAAAGCCTTGGGTTGAGTCTCTTGGTATTCCAGGATATCCATTGAACGCTACTCCGAAATCCTGGCCGTCGTGAAGGGAACTAGTAGGAGTTTAGTACGGGGCGTGCTTCGTTGTTCACCCAAGGAGAAATCGAAGGCTCCTTCGGGGACCGTCAGTGCTGCTTGGTTGGGAGCCACGGCATGCCGAGGTTTGACGACTCGGTCGGACGAACAGAGGCATATGGAGCATGCCTTCTGTAAGATCCGAAACGTCTCCGATGGATAGGCGGGAGCGACTCACGCAGGGCAAACTCACCACCACCTTTATTTTTATTGAGTGGTCATAAATTATTCCGAGATATAAAGTGTTCAGCATGACTGGAAAGAAATGACCTGGTGCGCTAAAATATACGTGCTCCACATGCAAAAAGACAAGTGGTGCGTAGATTTCCCGGAGGGGTGTTTCTCAAAATGCCACTCTGGAAGAACTTGCACGGACTACGTCCTAAAGGCAGAATTGCAGGAGCTTAAAGAAATGTTCAAATCGTCTGAGGAAAAATCACGACGGCTGTAAAAAAAAGTGAAGATCCTCGAATCTGAGCATGCGATTCAAATCCGTCGTCTCGAAGCCAGCATTGCAGAGATGACAGCCACCAAGATAGAGCAACAGGAAACTCCCAATGAAGCAGGCGGCTCCTCTGTTGAGCCATCAAGCACCGCCTGGGCAGAGACAGGCCAACCATCCGACGTCCAAGAGCCAGCTAGAGCTAGGGTTACTCAGGGCGTCAAAAAGAAGAAAAGAAAGAGTAAGAAAGGAAAGACAGCAGAAAAAAACAGAAGAGAAAGTAAAAACGGAAGAAAAAACGAAGAAAAAGAAGAAAAAAAACAAAAAAGTGGTGAAGAAAGACGAATCGAAAGAGCGTCTACTGAAAGGGAAGCCTCTGTCCTCTGAACCCAAATGCGCGAGGAACATCGTGATCGGTGACTCCCAAGCGCGGGATCTACGACTCTTGTTAGCGGCCCGACTTCGCACCAGTGTGAAGGTAAGCTGCCTTCTAGGAAAGGGGAATGGAGAAATAAGGCTAGAGTCTGAGAAAGCTCAGATCTATGAGAGTTCAGTAGTTGCCCTGATGGTAATGGCAATGATCTCTACCTACTAGGAGGTAAAGTCGGCGCAAGTGGGAAGGTTCTGACCACGGTTATGGGAGCAGTTGACGACTGTGGGCTGAAAACCCGCAGACGTATCGTGGTCGGGATACTCCCAAGACGAGGTCCATCCCGCAATGCTTACGCGAGGACGTCTCCATAAACCAACGCCTGGGAGATCTTTGTACGGCGGAAGGAGACTTTTTTGTAGACCCCTACCGCACCTTTTACGGGGGAAACGACCTTTTCAAAAGGGACGGGGTGCATCTTTCCTTTAAAGAGAAAGATGTACTCGCAAACATGAAGCAGGATGTTGTGGAGCGGACCCACAGAAGTATCAGGCCCTGAGTAAAGGAGGACGTAGGCCAGTACACTCGTGTTACTCCAGGAACGACCTTTTCTGAAGTCACAAAAAGGGGAGTGACCCCGCCACAAAAAAACAAAGCGGGAAACGGAAGAGCGTAGGGAGTCCTATAGTCGGGGACTTCTTCAAGGTTCTTCTGTTTAATGCGAGGTCTATGAGAAACAAGTTTCTTGAACTTCGTGGCCTTGTAGCAACAGAATAACCTGAGATGGTGGTCATAACGGAGTCGTGGATAAAAACCTCGAGCCGAGATTTTGAAGGTGAATTCACGATTCCCGGTTACCAGCTCTTCCTGAAAGATCGGACAGACAGAGAGGGTGGCGGTGTGATGTTGTATGTCAAGAACACTCTTAACTCGACGGATTGCAACATCGTATCCGACAATGACTACTAGGTATTGACATAGAGATAGGTCCTGCGAGATACAGGACGCTAGTGCTTTACAGACCACCTGCCCAACTCTTAGAACAGGACAGAAGTCTGTACCAGCTGTTGGGCGAACTTGTAAAAGACAGAGTGTGCATCGTTATGGAGGATTTCAACACACAAATTGACTGTGAAACCAGATAACCCTGTGGCGAGAACGCACTACTCCTGGAGTTCGCGAACAAAGAGTTCCTGACTCAATGGGTGAGAGAACCAACGAGAGGAGAAAATATTCTCGACTTGGTTTTCACCTCTGAGGATGACATCGTTAAGGACCTCTCTGTTGGGGAATAACTCGGTGGCAGTGACCACCGACTAATTAGATTTGTAGTCAAAGTCCTGAAGGCAGGGCCTGCAACTAGTAAATCGAGGAAACTTGATTAGAGAAGAGCAGACTTCGCAGGTCTTCGTGCTGGACTGACTGACGCGAGGCTAGAAGTGTGCGAGGCTGCTGAATACTCGTGGAACAGTTTCACAACCACATTCATGAGTCTTCAATCGCGTTTCATCCCTCTGAAATGCCTCCGTCGGTCTTCTGTTCAACCAAAGTGCTTCAATCCAGAAATCGGCCAACTGCTTAGGGAGAAATATAGTGGAAAATATATGTTTTCTAATATACTCGTACCTAAATGAAGGAACTATAACAAACAAATTAAAAAAATATAAAAGGCAAAACGTTATGAAATTGTGCTAAAAATACCAGTTGGATTAATGATTCCTATTAATAAATACCAATGTCCCATAAATTAGTTTAATTAATAAATCCTACAAAATAGCTGGAATTTTTCTATAATGTAAGCAAAATGTAAAATTTAGTTTAGCATTTTAATAATATATAATCTAATTTATAAATTAAACAAATAGTTATAAAATCTACCGAGCTTTATTTGTGCGCCACTCTGCGTGGCTGCCCATGTCATCCCTAACTAAAATCGCAAATGACCCTCTAACAACACATCTTCGCTCGGCGTAATTCACTGGAATATACTTTGTCTACTTTGGGAGAATTAAAAGAAGTGAATTGCATTGGGGAACAAAGACAAAATTCTTAAAGATTGACTCAATTCAACAGCCCAGCCTCTGTTTTAGGTAAAATGGAGAAAGACTAAAATTTTGGAGATCTCAGACACCATGAATTTAGAAAAAAATATCTCAAGAGACCTTTTTTCTTTATAAAAATGATATATGTATTCATTCCACTGTGGTTCATAATTAATGCTAAATCTCTACTTTACTTATCAGAGTTGGCCTAAAGTGACAACAATAGAGAGAGGAATAACATAGGAGAGTTACAACGAATTACTAGAATAGGTTGAGGAGGTATCCATAATTTAATTATCAGTTTAAAATTGGTTATTAACAACTTTTAATCATTGCAATACATTGCATTTCTGTGGAATGCTGTATTAAAGTTCTTACCTTATTTTTAAAGATATTTAGGCAATGACTTTTCACGATATGGAAGAAACATAGAAACCAAGACAATTAAAATATTTAACTACAGTGTTATGGCCACAAATCCTTCAGGAGAGTCACACGACGGAGCTGCAATAGTTATCAAGTAAGGTTTGCAGTTCCAAAGACTACAAAGAATGGAAGATGCCTATTTACCTATAGAACTTGAAAGGGAATTGAGCAACATCACTGTCGCAGCAGGATACCAGCCACTCTGACGACCCCAATTACAGGCGCATAACTTCTAAACTACCTATTTAACTATAGGACAGCGGTCATACAGATGGGCGATTTAAAAGCCCATTGCTGGGCATCCGGGTATAGATTTACAAACAGAGTCGGAAAATAACTTAATCCGCTCATCAAGAGAAGGATACAGCAAAGAATGGGAGCCAACTTTCCTACATACCTATGAGGAGAGTCTGCTACAAAAACCAGACATCTGCCTATTTAAGTTCAATCTTTACCATTTTTTGGAATCAGAAGAGGTCACTTGTAGGGAAAATACTGCAACTCTAATACATATAAACAAGCAACGAATACAAATCCCTTTGAGGAAATGGAAGGCATACTAGAGAACAAACTCAGGAGACAGAAAAGTGAATTAATAGTACTAATTTAAGAGAAACGGGAACAGAAACGAGATCAATATTTTAGCGTACGAAAAGAACAGAAGAGCGGCTTAAATGCTTCGCTTGAGACTCAAAATGGCCGAGTGGATTCGGCGCTGGCTCACAGAGACTTGGGAACCTGTTCGCAACTCGCCTACACTATTATTTTTTCTTTGCACGTTTTCCTACTCTCCTCTATCTACAATATATCAGGAAAATTTTTATAGAAACACCGCCAAGGGAATTTTTGAAATATATTAAAAAATTAAAGCTACGGACAGTAAGTGAAAAAATGAAAATTAAGGAGGCAGGGAAAATAATTTTAGAAGAAGAGGCAGTAATAGAGCCATTGTTCAGAGAGCACTGAAAAATATGTGCAAAATCCACGAAAAAGAGGACGAGAACTATGACATTGGATTCGAACATCAAATCTTGGACCAATTAAATGCAGAAATCGAGAGAACAAACCCCCTCCAATTATTCGAGGAAGGAAGAAAAAACGGTATACCAAATGCTGTCATCAAATCAGAGGAATTAAAATATACCATAAGGGCCTCCGACAAAAAGCCCAGGAAGATTGGGCCTCGCCATGTTCAATTACATTGAAGGTCTCCCAAACGTATTAGAGGGAGTAAGAAACATCTTCAATTCGTGCTGGAACACTCAATACTTTACCAAAGAACTGAAAGTAGCAAGGATGTTATTAATCCACAAGGGTGAAAAACTCTCAGATCAAGTGGGTAACGAACGCCTAGTCTCGTTACGAGATTTTAAGGTCAAAGTATTCGAAAAAATAATCAATATCAAACTGTCGAAATACGTCGCTGATGGCTTTTGAAGTCATCCTAGAGAATATTACAAAAGAAATGTGAAAAATAAATGAGTCTGGACATCGTCTATCGAGACGTGTCTAAGGCCTTCGCCAGAATTTTGCAAAGAAGTACGCAATTCACGATACTCAGACTGAGAATGAACAATAAGATCGAAAGGATATTCTGCAATTATGCGGATATAGGACGCCAACAGGGAGAGGAATTCTAGCTCGATGCCGGTTTCCTCCAGTGATGATGTTTGAGGGCGTCTCTTTATTCATTCTACACTGCAGATATCCAGCTACCAAGTAATGAAAGCTAGCTGAATATTAAATTCTCTTAAGCCAGCTGATAGTTTGCCTTCACAAGAACGGAGCCATGCAAGTTAGAAGGTCGGAAAAAGAGATAAGAAGTATCAATAAATAAGAATAAAGATGGATAAATAAAACAAATAGGAATAAATATAAGACGGTCTACACGTACAGGAGAAGCCTCTCAGATGTGTATATATATATATATATATATATATATATATATATATATATATATATATATATATATATATACATATACATATAGAAGGAGAGTGTGATAGAACGGGTTGAGGCCGCGTAATTTCAACCACTATCACATGTTATTTAAAACCACGATGCTCCCCACGTGCATCTTCGCCTTGAAGCTGGGCGCCTTATCGCAGCCACCTGAGTCAATGTTTAAACAAGGAGGTTTATAATTTCCCCCCCTCGTTCGCCCCATCCGCCGATCACGCAAGATTGAGTTAGGCTTATGGGCAGATAAGGCTTGTTCTCAGGCTCGGCTGTGCATTCCCTCGAAGCTCCCACACCATTGTCCCCCACGCCAAGGGAGTGTCTCGACTATTTAGATGGAAACTTTACCACTAAGTTCAGAGTGGATATCCAGATTTTCGTCGCGAAACATCACCACGACCCTCTCTCACCTTGTGCGCCCAGGGACCTCGAACTCGAGATTTACCATCACTTGTCCAGAAAAAGGACAATATCCCTTGAGTGCCAAGGTTCGAGCCTTCGTGACGCCGAGTCCACAAGGTTTCCCCCTTGTTGTTCAGAAGAGAACAACATTAGAACAGCCAATGTTCTTGAGCCCGTTGACGAGAAAACGGTTCTCACCCCCCCCCCCCATGCTGTTCAAAGGAGAACAACGTAGAACAGCCATTGTTCGTTTGAGCCCGTTCGCCAAGAAATGGTTCTCACCCTTCCCCTGTTGTTCAGAAAGAGAACAACGTTAGAACAGCCATTGTTCGTTTGAGCCCGTTGACAAAAAACGGTTCTCCCCCTCCCCTGTTGTTCAGAAAAGAACAACGTAGAACAGCCATTGTTCGTTTGAGCCCGTTCGCCAAGAAACGGTTCTCACCCCCCCCCCCTGTTGTTCAGAAGAGAACAACGTAGAACAGCCATTGTTCTTCAAGCCGTTCGTCGAGAAACGGTTCTCATTCCCAAGTGCCACGTCAGGATCATTTTATTCCCCCCCTCCCTTTGGCTGAAACTCGCCAGCGGACCGAAAATTCGTTCACGTCGCCTCCTCTGCACGACAAATATAAATTACGTAAGCCGAAAGTTACCTTTGAGTATTTAACCCTTTTGTCAATTCTATCCTGTGCTTTTAATGGTTTAGCGAACCATCCCATCTCTTTAACTTTATATTTGTTTTACCTTTTTAAATCTTTTAATCCTCGGATTAGCTCGATTCCACACGACCCTTTCCATTCTCTGTTTATGTAAACATTTTCCGTTTTGGGTGTTGTTGATAGTTATTATTAATAAAACTCTTTTTTTTTTAATGATAGCAATATTATTATCCTTGAGCTCAGTTCCACTTCTTAAGCATATCGAAGATACATAATATCGGCCAGCCAGACATCCACGCACTCTAAGATAATTAAATAAGTTCCCTCAACGAATAGTTATATATGGTATATCGTCGAGAGTCCATTATACGATATATATATATATATATATATATATATATATATATATATATATATATATATATATATATATATATATATATACTATATAAATTTGGTATCAGGTGTGTAAGGTTTAACGCTATATCTTTGCAAACACTGGTCTCAGTCGAGTAAAGCATAGTGTTATTCGTTATAATAATAGAGTATAGTAGTTCTCTTTTGTTTTAATGATTGCTATCCCCTTTTTTGGGGAAACTTAAGAAGCTGGAGTAGCTCAAGGAACTGTTATAATAATTTGTTTTGTTTTTTTGTTTTTTTTAGTCAGTGGTTATTTAGATCGAGAAACCAATTACGAATAGGTCAGTGCCCATATTTAGGTAGGCTAATTTCTCTAGAAGGCATAATTCTTGTTGCAAGGAATTTTAGTTGGTTGACTAGTGCGCCCCCAAGTGCAAAGATGACCCAGTTTGAAATCTTTAAAGCGCAAGGAGAGTCCTTGGGACTTTCCGGAAAAGAACTAATTGGGGACGTTCAAGAGAAGAAAAGAAAAGAGGAAGAAAGAGAAATCCAACGAGAAGAAAGAGAAAGAGAGGAACGGATAAGACAAGCTGAGCTTCACCATCAGATTGAATTAGCTCGTGTTGAAGCAGAGATACAGTCATCTAGTTCACGTTCTGAAGCCCCCCAATCTTCCACTAAAGCTCCCCAATTTCAAGGACGGAGAGTATTTCGGAGCATTTTTAGCCCACTTCGAAAAGATCCTCGAAATCAATAACATGGATCTGGAGGCTGAAGGCGTAGTCAGATTACTTCCCTTGTTAAATTGTAAAATGCGCGAAATTTTTATATCTTTACCATCTGAGTGTACAATTAACTACAGCACCTTCACCTGTGTTGTAGAAAACCACATGAGCTGGAAATGCCCCCAAAATTCTACCGCCAAGTATTTCGAGGAGGTCGTATTAAACCCGGACAGAAGTTCCGTCAATTCGGATACATTCTTGAGAGGAATTTTAAATTTTGGTTAGAATCCTCAAAGGTTGATCCTAACTACGAGTACTTGACAGACTTCGTGTTGCGAGATCAATTTTTGGCGTCTCTCCCGACGGAGATTCGCGGATGTCTATGCCGCCAGCCATAATTTATACCCAAAGGAGAATCGAACTTCTCACCAATCCCCCTACAAGGAAAGAAGGAAGGATTCGCGCCCCTTCACCGGAAAGCCGACGAAGTTTCCGAGCCCCATAAAACCCCAAAACTTCTTTCCCCAAAACCAACAACGGGACTCCAAACCTCCCGTTAAGATTTCTCCTCCATCTCTCTTGGCGAAGCGACCAATCATATGCTTTACCTGTGGTGTAGAAAACCACATGAGCTGGAATTGCCCCCAAAATTCTAGGCTTAAAAGCGGACCAGCCAACCAAGTTCACCAGATTAATGCCACCCCGGCTACCCCGGTGGTGCAGACCCAAGCAGAAACTTCTCCCCCTCCGTCAGGCCACCAGGTAAATTTTATTTTTGATAAAAGTTCATCGGGAACTTTGAAATATGAGGAGGGCAGTGTGAACGGCTGCCGAGTATCGACTCTCGTCAGGGACACAGGATGTACGTGTTTCATCGTGTCCGACGAACTCCTCCCCCCCAGTGGACTCTAACCACGTAAAATTTGCGGTGGTACATGACTACCTTGGGCGGGCGAACCGATTCCCCGTCGTTAGATTTTACCTGCAGTGTCAATATTATGATGGCTGGGCTGAAGTCATTTCAGCACCCATACAATTCTGTTCTGTACTTATACGACAGAGCCCCCAAGTAAGTTCCGAACCTGTGTCTCAGGCCGCCCTTCCTCGAGGCCGAGCTAAGAAAGAAGCCCAGGAGCCCGTCCCCATCAGAATCCCGATACCGTCCGATTTCTCGGAAACCCTTAACCAGGACTTTAGGACGGCACAAAAGGAGTGTGAATCACTAACACCCTTAGGTGATAAGGCCCAAGACAAGGACACGGAGACTGTCCGTGGACCCAAAGAAAAAAAGTACCCCCAACGCGCCCATAGAGAAATCTTCGTAGCACTGGACGAAACATCGGCGCTTGAAGAAGATTACCCCGCGGAGTCAATTAATGTAATACAGATAGTGTGCATCCAACCTGATGCCGATTACCCTCCTCCTTCCCTACCAGGCGAGTCTTTTGAACCCTCTGACCTGGATATTGACGCGCAGCTGACATCACATCAAAAGAGTCAGCTACAAGAACTAATTGAATGGAGTCACCATTTAACCACCCTATTAGCTCTTTTCGAGTGACTGCGCGAAAATGGCCTCACCATTGGCCCCAGCAAATGCCATTTTTCTCACGAAACCATAAAATATTTGGGTTTCAAAATAGGACAAAGCCAGTTAGGTCCCCAAGAGAACAAGATTAAGGCAATCGCCGACATGCCCCTCCCGATTACAAAGAAGCAATTAAGATCGTTCCTAGGATCAGCTTCTCACTATCAGCGATTTGTTCCGAATTTCGCTGCAATTCCGGCGCCCCTCAGCTCCTTTCTAAAAAAGAATTAACCCGATCGTTTACGTTGGAATGATGTCGCTATTTCCCATTTTAATCAGCTCAAGAGTAAGCTCATTTGTGCCCCATTTTAAAGTTGCCCAACCCGGAAAAATCCTTTGGGATTAAGACCGACGCGTCCAACGAGGGCATTGGAGGTGTACTCCTTCAATACGAGGATGACGGAACTAGTCATCCAGTTGCATATGCTAGTCGTCAATTATTACCACGCGAAAAGAGATATGCCACTATAGAGAAGGAAGCTCTATCAATTATCTGGGTTATAGACAAATTCAAAAGGTACTTGATAGGAAAAGAATTTCAGATAGGAACCGACCACCGTCCGTTAGCCTATATTAGAATGTGCGACACTCCAACGGCCGAATCATGCGCTGGAGTTTACTCTTGCAAGAGTATCAATTTAAAATAAATTATATAAAAGGTTCTGATAACCAGGTCGCTGACGCTCTCAGTAGGAATGCGTTACCGAATAGCGTAGAGTAATTGTATTCATAGGATTAGTATCTCCATGTAGGTATATACCTTCTTGTACGACTTAAATTAGACTCTCTTGTAATATAATCAGTTAATGTATATGTGTGAATTTTGTAACGCTCAATGTCTATTTTTTTTGTATGTATATATATTTGTACCCATTAATTTACGTATAAATTATTTTGTCCCGTATGTACTAATTCTATATCATTTCATTGTTCCATGCCCCTTTTTTTTTATTAAGTTGTATTAAAGGTTATTTTCCCCTCTAATCTAAAGATCAAAATAATCATATGTATTGAGGTAATACTAGTTAGGTGCAGGAAGGTACGGTTGGTACAAGAAAACGAGTTCCCCACAACGGAGCTCTATCGTTGTCCCTTCTCTCTTTTTTTTTCGAAGTGACAACTTCCCCCAGAATGGAGGGGTGTGATAGAACGGGTTGAGGGCACGTAATTTCAACCACTATCACATGTTATTTAAAACCACGATGCTCCCCACCTGCATCTTCGCTTTGAAGCTGGGCGCCTTATCGCATCCACCTGAGTCAATGTTTAAACAAGGAGGTTTATCAACCCCCACCCCGTTCGCCCCATCCGCCGATCACGCCAGATTGAGTTAGGCTTATGGACAGATAAGGCTTGTTCTCAGGCTCGGCTGTGCATTCCCTCGAAGCTCCCACTCCATTGTCCCCCCACGCCAAGGGAGTGTCTCGACTATTTAGATGGAAATTTACCACTAAGATCAGATTGGAGATCCAGATTTTCGTCGCGAAACATCACCACGACCCTCTCTCACCTTGTGCGCCAAGGGACCTCGACCTCGAGATTTACCCCTTGTTGTTCAGAAGAGAACAACATTAGAACAGCTATTGTTCTTGAGCCCGTTGACAAGAAACGGTTCTCACCCCCCCCCCCCTTGTTGTTCAGAAGAGAACAACGTAGAACAGCCATTGTTCGTTTGAGCCCGTTCGCCAAGAAACGGTTCTCACCCTTCCCCTGTTGTTCAGAAAGAGAACAACGTTAGATCAGCCATTGTTCGTTTGAGCTCATTGACAAGAAACGGTTCTCACCATTCCCCCCCTGTTGTTCAGAAGAGAACAACGTAGAACAGCTATTGTTCGTTTGAGCCCGTTCACCAAGAAACGGTTCTTACCCTTCCCCCTTGTTGTTCAGAAGAGAACAACATTAGAACAGCCATTGTTTTTGAGCCCGTAGACAAGAAACGGTTCTCACCCCCCCCCCTGTTTTTCAGAAGAGAACAACGTAGAACAGCCATTGTTCTTCAAGCCGTTCGTCGAGAAACGGTTCTCATTCCCAAGACGCCACGTCAGGATCATTTTATTCCCCCCCCCCCTTTGGCTGGAACTCGCCAGCGGACCGAAAATTCGTTCACGTCACCTCCTCTGCACAACAAGTATAAATTACGTAACCGAAAGTTACCTTTGAGTATTTAACCCTTTTGTCAATTCTATCCTGTGCTTTTAATGGTTTAGCGAACCATCCCATCTCTTTAACTTTATATTTGTTTTACCTTTTTAAATCTTTTAATCCTCGGATTAGCTCGATTCCACACGACCCTTTCCATTCTCTGTTTATGTAAACATTTTCCGTTTTGGGTGTTGTTGATAGTTATTATTAATAAAACTCTATTTTATTTTAATGATAGCAATATTATTATCCTTGAGCTCAGTTCCACTTCTTAAGCATATCGAAGATACATAATATCGGCCAGCCAGACATCCACGCACTCTAAGATAATTAAATAAGTTCCCTCAACGAATAGTTATATATGGTATATCATCGAGAGTCCATTCTACGACAGAGAGTGTTACAGATACGACAAAGAGTATAAGGTGATTAGGCTAACCAGTTCGACATCTGATTACAAAAAGCACGTTACTCAGAGGAAAAACAGGAGAAAAAGCGGACTTGTATTACTGTAGAAATTAAGAAACCACAGGATGAAGAACACGATGAAGATTTACCAGGCCTAATACAATCCGCTATTTTTTATCAAGCCATAGCGTTATACACGATCTTGGGGAGCTACCTACTAAGACTCCAAAGAGTACAAAACAAAGCTATGTACATAATAAAATGCTGCTTAAATGCACTAGAAGAGAGGAACTTAGACCACAATTAGGCCTTCATAGAGAGGTGAAGATAATGCCACTCAACAGACTAATTGCAAAAAGAACAAGGAAAGTCATTGAAAGTCATTAAACTCTAGAACTAGAGAAGGAGAAGAGTACTCGACGACGACTCAGATTACTTAGATAATCGCAGCATCACCAGTGAATCGCTTTGTTAGCTACAACATTACCTTTTTCACCGCATAATTATTATTTCACCATTGCAAATAATTCGCGATTTATAAGGCCAAGCTAGAATGGGTAATGTAAATTTTCCATTCTCTTCGAAAGCAGAGATAAAAAATTAAAATAGATAATTGATAAGCAATTTGGGAAGGGGGGATTGTTTTAGAAAAGCGGGCTTATGCGATATCCTCTCCTGAATGTGAGAAGAGTTCCTTCCGAGGGCCTGATGAAGAGCTTTGTTAGTTACAAAATTGCCTTTTTATAATTGCGCCAGTGTAGATAATTATCGATATATATATATATATATATATATATATAATTTGAAGGATGAACGAAAGGACATATAAAGGAAAATTCATTTCATTTTCTTGATAAAACGTTTCGGGTACTGGAAATACAATTCGTGGAAAACAATTTAAGTTAAGAGCCGAACGATAATCAAAATGACGAGTTTATGGAAAGCATTTAATGTTTATTAAGGGGGGAGGATAGCGATAAATTTACAGGCAATTGATAATTTCTGGATTATTATGTTACGAGTTAAAAATTAACGATTGGGAAAACACAGGAAACACATCAGAATAAACCAACCTTAAACAATCAGCCGTTAGAGGATAACTGAGGAGAAAGGGCGAGGAGCGTAGGAAGAAAGAGAAGGTTAGGAGGTTGGTAATATTTTTGTTTAGAGTAGAAGTAGTGGGTGAGAAGAAGAATCGGAATTTAAGGAAGGAGAAAGGTATTTAATATACATGGATTCAAGAATCCTTAATGATTTGGGATCAGGGGTGGTTTTCAAGATTTTAAAATCGTCCATTGTGATTTCGGTTTTACAATCAATATAGTGAAGCCTAACAGGTGAGAATTCTTTCGTAGAGAGAACCTTTCCTGTCCTGTGGCTAACACCCAAATGGGAATAGAACCTCGCCCTCAGCGAGCGCACCGTACTGCCTATGTATCTACCCAGTTTACAATTGGGGCAAGTAAACTCGTAAATAACGGAGCACTTCGCTTCAGGAGGGATTCTGTCCTTACAATATAAGTATAATCCTATGTGCTGTCTATTTATGAAAATGAACTTAAAATTGGTATGGAAAAAGAATTTATTTAATAGAGATTTAATTTCTTCTAAAAATTTATTATTTTCAAAACTCAGATCCGGAAAGATTATGTAACGGATATCTTTGCAAACAGTCGGGAATTTAAATTTGGGATGGTAAATATTGTTTAAAAATTGGGCCGTAATTTTTTCAGTCAGAGACACAGGAAAGCCGTTTTGTGTGAAATAATTAGTCAGAAATACGACTTCTTGGTGAAATCTGGAGTAGAATGAACAAATATTAAAAGCCAGGAATATTAGTGTTTTGATGGCACTTATTTTGAAAGAAAAGTCACAAAAACTGATAATCTTTGGATTTGTAACCAAAGTCTTTCGTAAGCCAACCTTTACTGGTTAAGGCCAAAACTTTCTCAGTTTTTGTGACTTTTCTTTCAAAATAAGTGCCATCAAAACACTAATATTCCTGGCTTTTAATATTTGTTCATTCTACTCCAGATTTCACCAAGAAGTCGTATTTCTGACTAATTATTTCACACAAAACGGCTTTCCTGTGTCTCTGACTGAAAAAATTACGGCCCAATTTTTAAACAATATTAACCATCCCAAATTTAAATTCCCGACTGTTTGCAAAGATATCCGTTACATAATCTTTCCGGATCTGAGTTTTGAAAATAATAAATTTTTAGAAGAAATTAAATCTCTATTAAATAAATTCTTTTTCCATACCAATTTTAAGTTCATTTTCATAAATAGACAGCACATAGGATTATACTTATATTGTAAGGACAGAATCCCTCCTGAAGCGAAGTGCTCCGTTATTTACGAGTTTACTTGCCCCAATTGTAAACTGGGGAGATACATAGGCAGTACGGTGCGCTCGCTGAGGGCGAGGTTCTATTCCCATTTGGGTGTTAGCCACAGGACAGGAAAGGTTCTCTCTACGAAAGAATTCTCACCTGTTAGGCTTCACTCTATTGATTGTAAAACCAAAATCACAACGGACGATTTTAAAATCTTAAAAACCACCCCTGATCCCATATCATTAAGGATTCTTGGTCCATGTATATTAAATACCTTTCTCCTTCCTTAAATTCCGATTCTTCTTCTCACCCACTACTTCTACTCTAAACAAAAATATTACCAACCTTCTCTTTCTTCCTACGCTCCTCGCCCTTTCTCCCCAGTTATCCTCTAACGGCTGATTGTTTAAGGTTGGTTTATCCTGATGTGTTTCCTGTGTTTCCCCAATCGTTAATTTTTAACTCGTAACATAATAATCCAGAAATTGTCAATTGCCTGTAAATTTATCGCTATCTCCCTCTCCTTAATTAACATTAAATACTTTCCATAAATTCGTCATTTTGATTATCTGTTTGCTCGTAACTTAAATTGTTTTCCACGATTTGTACATATTTCCAGTACCCGAAGATGGGTGAAAAGTTCACCCGAAACGTTGTATCAAGATAATGAAATGAATTTCCCTTTATACGTCCTTTCGTTCATCCCTTAAATTAAATTGAAGCTCCATAGGAGAAGCCCTAACCAATATATATATATATATATATATATATATATATATATATATATATATATATATATATATATATATATATATTTGGTTGTACCAGGTAGCGAAAAAGAAAGATATATATTAAGCTCATATTTAGATTTATCTAATATCTATTTTTCGTGAAAAGTTCAAGTGCATAGAATAAATATAAATATTTCGTAAGTTATTATGAATTAAACAATCAATCTTCCAAATTGAAGCGGCCAAAACTTAAGGCTTACTGAGAAAAGATGAACTACCAACCGATTTATTTGTCTTTTGTAAACTGTTGATGGACTAACAGTAACTTTATATGATCATACATTATTGCAACATTCAACTGTCAACATGGCATCTTTTGAGAGACGACCGGTTTCCTGTGGTGAAAAACGAAGGATTTGGGGCCTTCACTATGAGGGCAAGTCAAATTATGTGATAGCAACTACTGTAGTAAGGCCTAGAAGTGATGTGCAACGAATTGTATCTCATTTAAGTCATCAAGATTGACCTGTAGACCTCGTAAAACGTCACCAAGACAGGATCGTGTTATGCTTACAATTTCATTGAAGGATAGGTTTAATAGTGCTGCTGAGATATGCCGCAAGTTCACCTCCACCCCCGATGTCAAATTATTGCGCAAAATAGTTTCCCGGATGTTACTATGTTTTGGGTTGCTTGCTCGGGCACTGGTAAAGAAACCTCTGATCTCCAAGAAGACTAAAACAACCCTTCTTTGTTATGCTCACGAACATTTCGTTTGGACAGAAAAACAGTGGGCGCAAGTGGTTCAATTGAGCGATCAACCTAAATCTAATGTGATTGGTTCCGATGGCTGGATGTACGTCCGACGAAGATGTGGCGAAAGGTTATCTCGTACATCTGTTATCTTCAATCGCTGGTAAATTAATGAATACAGAAAGATGCGTAGTAAGTGGAAATGTAAGGGGGGGACTGTATGGAGCAGCCCCATTTTTTAGCAGAGAAAGGACCAATATTCTTCTTATTAAGGGATTAGGGTTAAATTGCCTATCGGAAGTATTAAAGAGCTGAGCTAATGAGAGGCTTACGTATATAGTTGTATGAAATATAAATTATTTTTGCAATGTCAGTATCAATTAAATAGCTTTCATTTGTCATATGTAGGAACAGGCTATATGGTAGGTTTACACGGTGCATGTTGTATTTGAGTTCCTCATTCTCCTTGAGAATCTGCTGCTTTCGCCGATCTATACTTGATTGCAAATTTTGCATGGAATTTAATAAGGCACCCTAATCTCTATAATCTTTATCGGTGGGTCTATTTTTCGACAGACTTTTTCTGATCGTATTTCATATTGAATAGCAACATTTATATTTTTTGGCCCCTGCCTGCTTTTTAAAATTAATTAATTGGGGCGAGTTGGAAATATAATATAATTATTATTACATACTCTTTTCTTCGAAATAGCTGGTGAGTAAAAGTTGGTTCTGGCTTTATCTTTACATTGAATGGTTGAAACTGTTTCCAAGTTACCTTATTCATTATTCTTATCCTTGGGTAATTTCATTTTATTCTGTACTGAAGGGTTCAGACGCTCAGATCTAGTTACAATTGATTGAATCTCGGTAGATGACGAATTCATTTAATACCTAGAATGAAAACTATTTTGTTGTTTAACAGGTTTCAACCTTTCAATTGATAGCGTATCTTTCTGTAAATTTCGGAATTCTAGTTTAAATACTTTGTCGTCACGTAAGTAAAAGGAAATGGCCCTGCATAAAACGCCCCTAGTGTTTTACAAATGCGATTGAAAGGAACCCTTACATGAATTCCATCTCGAAGTTTTTTAGGTAGGAACAATTTTGATAAGGAACTTAGATGCCCTTCAGAGTTGTGTATAAATCAATTTGCGACATGTTTTTTGCTAATTCATTCATAAATTTTGAATCAGCCATTCAAGAAGATGTGAAGAATAGTTTCGAACAGTGAAGAGTTACTCCCGTAACACAAGCAAACCGCAAAACCAGAACCATTGGGCAAAGATTGAATACCCAAGAGAACAATTCGTAGTACTACGAGTATCATCCATTCTTGACGACGAGCCATTACAGATCCTTTTATGGTTAGGTGAGTTCTTTTTCCTATTCTATTGGTTGGTATGTCGTAAGGCGTGCTCGTCTTCGATGAAAACCAAAGAGGGATGATAATTCTTTGAAAGTTTCTAATTCCAAATGAGCTCGTTTGTCAGTAATCTTATGTGTACTGGTTATTATATTGTTGACCTTGATAGCATATAAATATAATTACCTTTACACATAAATTTGTGATTAAATGGTGTCTGAATATTGAGATTAGGCCCACGTGGCGGACTGTGGTAAACACAAGGAATACACGAGATCGTACGAAAATAAATTTTATTTAAGAATTAACAAATGAAAACACAAAGAGTTAATTGATTGGGTATAATACTAGATGTAAATTGGTATACAGCGAGTTATGCAAGTTAATTGGTAATTAAATTGATTTTAATGAATGTAAATAAAAGTAAAGGATTTTAACAGGCTATTAAAAGAATCACAATTGGTAATACGTAAATTAGGTTCTGTAACAAATGGATTTACAAGCTTGACGTTGGAAAACTTTGAAACGAAACTTGTTGGATTAAACCGAGGGCGATAGTGAAAGAGGACGCTTACAAAGTTTGGTGAGTATTTGCAGTTACAATATTGGAACGCATTTAGAAATTTTAACGGGAAACTAAGCGCTACAAGAAACATAAAATTGGAAGGCTCAGATTGTCTGACTATTTTGACGGCTGAATATTCGACTACTACGCTCTGCTGACAACCTCCGGATAAGGCATTATTACTTGCTTAGTAACGGACTTTGAGCACCGCCTACATAGAAGAGCGCCTATTCTGGAAGTCTTACGGTGAATTGCGCTTCACCCTTCAAAAAGAGAAATACTTATTATTCATCGAAGATTTATAACAGAATGAGGATTTAAGCACCTCACTGCTCCCGTCCATCGCCCTGCGTGTAAACCTGCTCGGAAGTCTGCTATTCATTGATTTCGTCTTATCTCTTCCGGACACTTGGACTGACATAATTAAGAGCTTATGTGAAAACTCGTTTGAGGCCTAGCCCACAGCGGAAGCGGAAGTCAGAAATTATCTCGAAACTGGGGCATAACTGCGAGTCCCGGACGGAGGAGAGATCCTCATCGCCCGGGGGACCGGGCTAGAATCATAGAGAGAATTACACCCGTATCTATCTAGTTGGATGTAGTTATGGCGTAAGTACCCAAGAGGGGATGACAAAACTTTAGCGTTCGTTGATTCGGCCGCTACTGGATCAATTCCACCGCAATTCACCCCTCTTGAGCTTCCCACTCGAGACACATACCATTCATCAATCATTCTGGCAGCAAACGAGCGGGGGAACAACAGGAAAATGGACGGGGGCGTTTTTTCACCATTTTTTGTACTCGTACCAGAACTTACCTGCACTATCCATTACCTCATTTACCACTTCATAACGTTCTTTTTCACTTCAAAACATCATAATTAAACTTTGGTTTCAGAAAAAAAGAAGACATCATAAGAGGACATAGCTTCTGCGATTTTGGAGTCTCAGGATGATGGAGGTGTCCTGATTCAGTTTTTCACGGGTTAAGGTAGTGCCATGAGATTGGGCGTGTTTTTTAATTGCGCCATCTTGAATGTGAGCTGTGAGTCGCCTTGACAAGGTTGTGGAGGTCATAACGATGTGCTTTAAATTGCACGCCCCTAATACTTTGCATGAATATTCGTACAGGACGTTAGTCTCCTGGAGTTTGCTCATTGGAGGGAGACAGCTCTTCTTCATGATACAACTACTTGTTTTCTTGGTCTTGTAGTATATAATTAGATTAATATCCGTATTAGGGTCGGTTGAGGTCACTTTACGATAGAGAATGGCTTTAAGAGCCTTTTCGTTTTCATATTCTCAAGAAATGCATGAGGAGGCAGACGTCTACGCGACTAGCCACAACTACTATCCGAAAGAAGGGAAGAAATCAGAACTCCCATCTCCCAAATCCAAAACCAGCAAAAACAAATCCGTTCCTAATAATGGTGAATAAGTTTTGAAGGTGACTGGGCCTCTCAAACCCTTCTTCTCGTCGGACCACCATGATATCAAGCCATTTTCTCCCAAACTCCCTGCTATGTCGTTCCCCAGGAGGACCATTGTGTGAATTCCTGTGGAGTTCCTGGCTACGTGAGATCTAACTGCCCTCAAAACGTGCAGTCTAAAAGCACCCCTCCTTCTCACCAGGTACACCAGGTTAGTGTCACTTCTACGCACCTACCGTCGCAAAATGAAGTCCCCTCTACTTCGAACCCGCTGAATACGGCTGGACATAAGGTGAAGTTTTGTTTGATAAAAATACCCCCGGAGCCCTCCAATTTGAAACTGGAGCCGTGACTGTGTACAGAATCTCCACCTTATTCCGTGATACAGGGTGCACATGCATTGTTGTATCCGATGCGTTACTGCCCCCTTGTGGCTCTGGACCATGATAAGTTTGCCGTATGCATGATTACTTGGGGCGCACCAATAAATTGCCCATTGTTCATTGCTACATTGAATGCGCGTATTTTACTCGTTGGATTCAAGTTGTCACTGCCCCAATCAAGTTTTGCTCTGTCCTAATTGGTCAGTGCCCCCGCGTTTCTTGCGCCTCCGTGGCTCAACCCGTTACTACCAGTTCCCGCGCGAAAAAGTAGCTGAAAGCCCTTACACCTCTGGAACCCCCATGTGATCCCGAATTCCAGAATGCGATGACCCATGTCTTTACCAAAAGACAGAGGTAATGTGAATCTCTTCATCCCCTGTGGACCAAACTCAGAATAAAATACAGGAAACCGTCAAGGGGAATAAGGTGATTTCCTTCCTCGTCAAGGACGACCTCCTCTATCGAGTGTGTACCGAGGAAAATGACACCGAGTCGCGAACACTATGTGTATCCCGTTCCTACATGCCTCCAATCCTCAAATAGCTCACTATAGTCTATATGCTAGTCATTTTAATCACACGAAGACCAACCATAGGATCTTCAAATATTTTTATTGGCCTGACGCGACTGATGAAATTCTTCGATATTGTCGTTCGCGCGACAGTTGCCAAAATACAGCCATTAAAAGACGAGTCATACCTGATTTCTTGCAGAAGGGACCCGTAATCACTGAACCCTTCTCCCGAGTACCTATCGACTTAATCGACCGAATCCAACCCCAACTCCCCTGTCTAGCGAAGACAAAAGTTCCGTTTTAACGCGGGTCGACTTTGCCACTCGATTTCCAGAGGCCGTAACTCTCAAGAAAATCGATTGCAACTCCTGCACCGAAGCCCTTATTTCCATCTTTCCCCGCGTGGGCCTGCCCAAAGAAATACTCTCGGATCATGGTCGTCAATTGACTTCCCAATTAATTAAGTACATTAGTAAATTATTGATGATCACGCCCCTGTTTACTACTCCTTTTCATCCGAGTGTGAATGGAATGTGCAAAAGGTTAAATCAAAGACTCAAGGCCATTTTTAGGAAGTTGTGTGCAGATGAGCCGAGTGAATGACAACACTTCCTTTCGGTAGCCGTCTTTGCCTACCTTGAATTTCCCCATCCTACTTTAGGTTTCGCTCCATTTGAACTTTTATATGGTAGAAACGTCAGAAACCACCTGAGTAAACTAAGGGAACTTTATTTTAATCAGAAATTAGATCATAATATCAAGAACTTTTATTCATACCTACTGGATTTAAGAAAGAAGCTGGAAAAGTGCGCCGAATTTGCATTACAGAACGCCGGGTCAATTTTGACAAGTATAAGGCATACTTCGATTGCAATTCTAAAGAAAGGAAAGGAAATTTAACCCCGGAAGAAATTTTGCTTTTCCTCCTAACGGAAAACAACAAATTCTTGAGTCAGTATAGGCGCCTCTAGCCCATAGTCGATAAGCGTCGCTCCGTCGATTACCTTATTGAAACGCCCTCGGGAAGAAGGCTATTTTATATTAATATTCTCAAGCGGTACCACCGGTGCGCGAGCATCAACCAGATGGTTGTTCAAGTGCCCCGTGGACCCCTTTTGCATAATCCAAGTCGCCTGCGCGGAGCAAGACAAGGAATGCCCCTTGCATGTCTAGGCCAACTTTAATAATTCCCTGCATGAGGAAATTAAGATATGCGTCTAGTTACCATATCGTCAAAGAGATCAACTACATCATCGGGATCCCCGGTTTTGCTTCCCACTTTGGCACAATATACAGCTAACCACCCTGGAACCCTTCCTTTCCAAACCATACTTCCTGCCAATACACCTCCGGAAGCACTTAATAATGAAGTGGATAACTTCTAAGGTTGCAGATCATCGAACCTTCGGAGTCTAGCTACTATTCCCCAGTTCTAATGGTAAAAAAGGCCCATGGTTCTTATCAAATGTGCATAGATTTTAGAAAGCTAAATCCGGTTACCCTATTCGATGGCGAACAAATCCCCACCTTATATCAGAACCTCCACCTTTTTCAGAAGTTCAAGTTCATCTCCGAGTTTGATTTATGCAAGGCCTATTTTCAGAGCCTGTTAAGGGAGGAAGTGAAGAAATTCTCTGCTTTCTCCACCGAGAAGGTCATTATGCAGTTCCAGAGGCTCCTTTTCGGTCTGGTAACGGCTTGCAGCAATTATAACCAGATAATGATGAGGATTTTAGAAGGCTTACCTAACGTCACCTTCTATTTCGATAATGTTTACGTGGCTACCGAAGATTTGGATCAACAATTAACCACCCTTCAAGCACTTCTGCATTGACTCCGGGAACATAAGTTGACAATTAGCGCCGGCAAGTGCCACTTCGCTTTTGGCACTATCGATTACCTCGGCTTCCATATCGGGAATAATCGATTAGCCCCCCAGCAAGAAAATATCCGGGCCATTTTGCACATGCCGTTGCCCACTAATAAAAAGCAATTGCGACCCTTCATAGGCTCTGCATCGTTCTATCATCGGTTCATACCCCACTTTGCGACTGTTTCCGCCCCCCTCTGCGAGCTATTAAAGGAGCAGGCACCCGAACGCCTCGAGTGGACCCCACTTTCAACGCAGAGCTTAGGCAAACTCAAAAAGAAGTTGGCATCAGCCACTATCTTCCGCCTCCCTAACTCGTACAAACTATTTGGAATTCGCACAGACGCGAGTAATGACGGTAGACGATGTGGCCTCTTCCAATAAGAGGATAACGGCGAAAGCTTCCCCATCGCTTAGGCAAGCAGAAAATTACTCGCACTTGAAAAAAATTAAACGGTAATTGATAAAGAGAGACTCGCTATCATTTGGGGAATTTGTAAATTTAGAATGTCTTTATTAGGCTAAGAATTTGTAGTATAAACGGACCACAAACCCCTATCATATCTACGTGAGGGCAATAAAAATAACGGTCGCTTGATGCATTATAGTTTGTTACTCCATGAATTCCAATTTCGCATTTTGTACTTAAAAGTTACGGATAACTGTATGGATAATAGTTTAAGTAGAAACCCGTTAGATCCTTCTCCAAACTAATTCCGAGCCATTTCCTTTTTTTTAATCCATTTATTAATTTTGTTCAGGAAATAAATATGTATATTTAACTATATGATAAGAAAATGTGTATCCTTTATATATATATATATATATATATATATATATATATATATATATATATATATTTCTTTGTTTGTTATATGTGTACACTGAATTTCTGTTATATTCTTAACATTTATTTGTATAATGGTAGGATATCTTACCCTCAGGCCAGTGAGACCCACTTGATTGTATCATAAAGAAAAATATCCTTCAACAACCATAACGTGGCATTGTATAACCTCCGTGTGTGTGTATGGTATAAC
>OZ018330.1:105550934-105663399 GCA_963969495.1 Ceratothoa steindachneri
CCTGAAATATGGGCAATCAGGGAAAGCTGTGACAAGTGTGAGAGCCGGAAGGTTCCATCTGGAGTTGGACAAAGTTCGACTTGCTGGCTTAAGAACCTTCTAGCGCTTGCGCTTAAGGGTCAAGTCTATTCTTGTCTGCCGATGTGTCTGACCCTAGAAGCCTTCCCTTCGGACGGAGGGATGAGAACCCCATTCGACCTTTATAAATACTCCGGCGCCAGAGTTGGAAGGAAGTATCAGCCGTCCTCCCTACCCCCTCAGTATCCTCTGTCCGCCCCCATCGGTACCCTCTATTCGCGTCCTGTTGGACTCTGCAAAATTCTTGCAGAATCCTTCAAGCTCCCGGTATTCTTTTAATTCACGTGAGTCCACTCGACCCACTTCCCCCACTCCTCAAACGCAGCGCGCTCAATCTCCATTCGTGTTACTCGAAAGCAAAATTTAAGTTCCCCCCGCAATAGTCATTATCCAGAGACTATTATTTGAAATTTCCGTCAAGGCAAGGATTACTCCCTCGACCAAATCTTCGAGGTAACACCAACGCGCAACTCTCCTGTGCAAGTGCTCTCTCTGCTCTCCTCTCACCAGTGTAAGCCTCATCATCGGCTTAGTTTACGCTCAAGGTCGTTCTAGTGTCCCTCGGTTAATATTGTCCGGTCAATATTCTACGACATCTATATTAAACTGATGTTAGGTGTGTAGGGTTAACCTACGATATCTTATTAATCTGGTGTATAGTGTGCGGGGTTAACCTACGACATATATGTATATAGAGAGAGAGATATCTCCCGCGTAAAACAAACAACAACGGTTTTCCCAGCAGCATGATTGAAAATCAACTCAAATCATTATTTAGTATGGAATTCAACGATACGGATAAAACAAAAAGTAATCACGAAGCTGTAAATAACATCAAAATGTATTACAGAAATTAGATCTCTCCGGCCTATAAAATAGACGAAAAAAACATCAAGGAGATTGTCAACCGTAACATCAAGGTTAAGAATCAAATGGACAAAATTCAACTTATTATATACTATAAAACGACAAAAGTCAACAATCTCCTTATGAAAAACAACAGATGCCAAAAACTCTGAATCAAAAGTCAACCAACATAGTTTACTAGTTTATCTGCCCTAATGAAGACTGTAAGTTTTATAATAACTCAAAATATATTGGCATGACAACCACCATCCTTTCGAGGCGTTTAATCATGCATCTGCAAAGCGGAGGGCCTAAAAAGTATATGGAGAACGAGCATAGCATTAACCTACCAAGAGATATTCGAGTTTAAAACACCACAATTAAAAGAAAAGAGAGAAATAAATTGAGGCTGAACATCTCAGAAGCTATTTTAATAAACGAAGAGAAGCCGGCCATCAACACTCAGGCCCTAGATGGATTAGGACATTAAATTGTTTTAAAATTATCCTCATCGGATTGGCTCATTTCCTTTGACGTTACGTTTAGGCGAGGAGGACTAAATATCCCCTAAAACCCGTTTTCGTTCATTATACCAGATTCTGACTCCATCACACTTCCGTTAAAGGAGGAAAGAATACATAAAGACTAGTTGATCTTCATAGAAAACCGTTATTATTAGTATAATGACAGCGTTATCTTGGCCAAATACATTCGAAGGATGGAATAAAATTCAAGACAAATTGGTACTGGCATTTTTCAAATGAGATTCGCAGAATTTCTACCGTTATTATTTTTACCCTATCTAAATGTTCTATATAATGATTGATGTTTTCATAGAAAATTAGAATGTCCTTAATGCAGATATAAACGAGACATAAACCACGAAATAGGTTCTCTATGGTGCGCTCAACCGTGCAACTTGCATTTATAAGACCAAAGCGCCCTTACATATTTGTAGAGTCCAAAAGATGGTCCATACCGCTGTATTCTCTCCTAATATACATTTGGTTCATTGGTATTCGAGGTAAAGATAACGGTCCGTTTTTGTTGTTGCTTTCAGGGAGCAAAAATCACGAACTACTCCCTAGGCTCTTCTTTTGCACAATATGAATGGGTAAAGCCCATGGTGGATTCCATTCATGCACCACTCCCTCTTTCAATAGAGCTTCAAATGCTGCTCTGGCAACTTGTACTTTCTCTAGAGACATTGGTTAAGACGGGCTATATTTTGTAGAAAACTACCATTCACGATTGTGTTAACTACCAAGTTAGGATTGAGAAGAACTAATATTAGGTTGTAGTAAATTTATTCGTATTCACCTACTCAACATGACCCCACAATTAAGTCGAGATGTGAAAGAGCATTAATGTTTAATACTGAATCGCGTGCACTAGCTTGATTTACTTTAGATACGAGCCTCAGCTGATTGTCAATAACAATACCAAGAGCACAATCCACCAAAAGATGTTGAAATATTTACATTTTAATTACGCATTTTACAAAAGTGGAAGAGATTTAGGAGAGCTATAGATATTCTAGCAATAGTATCCAAAAAATACTCATTTATACTTATGTAATCTCTCAGCGACAGTATTCACTGATGGCAAGCCGGTCGTTGCTTATACAACCGCTTGCTATGTGAATTTCCCGGAGAAGCGGGAGATGACGTAGATGATGGTTGCATTTGATCATTATCACTTCTTTTAGGCCATTTGCACTATGGTTTGTAATATAAATGAGAACGACATACAAGAAACCTTTGATCACTACGGAAAGGTATTGTATTTAAATTATTATTAGGCACATAATATGTTTAGTCTATTAGAAACTCTAGAATACACACTACTGGGCATTGAGTTCGTACTTTTCATATACGAGATTATTTATTGGATTAATTAATAATCATTTCATGTACAATATATGGATCATTAGAATTTGGTAACTGATGGGACAACACATTCACTTTTTTCCCAGTCTAATTTAAATTTAAAAAAACAGAAGAAATCGACATTGTTATATCAGTAATTTTACTTCCATTTTACGACAATGTCCTTTTGACGATCGCTGCAATGCTCCGAGGTAAGAACAGAGCAAATTTATGGCTCACAAGGTACTAACCAACACCAACTTCAGTCAAGTTCTTCGCAGATCTGTAGTGGTATCTTTGCTAAAGTTGTTCCATAAAACCACTCCAAATATGCAATAATTAATAATTTCCAAATCCCCATAAGTGCCTGCGGAAAACTCTTTAAAATTTAAATGGTAGCAATGCGCTGCTCTGTTATGGATTTCTTGAAGTAGATTTAATGCAGGGCCCAAATAGCATTGAAAAATAAGCTTACTGCCGGGCCACGGTCGCCTGATTCGTCTATGTGCTAATATATGTAATCATGGCCACTCTTTCTGAACGTGGCCCACAGAAAGGTTCGTTTCATTGTTGCCCTGTGTAAATTGTTTGCGTATTCCAAATGTAAGTACTCTTAAGAAATTATTATTTTACTCTTTTCAACATCCTCCTCTTGGTCAAAACGTGTTAGTAATGTCACTTATGTTAATTACTTACATATTTCCTGACTACATTGCATTGATATATATCTTACAAACCATAAATTAATTGCCTTAGCAAGAGTAGTAATTATTTCTTGCATCCTTATGATTCTTCACTTTCTGTCAATATTCCTACTTCCTCCACGTTGTCACAAACCTTGTAGTAATTTTCTGTTTTATTCGTTAATCAAATTTATTGTAAATTCACATTAATTGAATTTCCAACATACCGATCCAAGTAATTTAAATTTGTGTTATATTTTCTTTTGTTCCTGATATATTTATTTCTTTAATATTGTGTCCATTTATTTCCTTCTTAGCCTTTTCCATTAATTTTTCAATACATTCATTTTAAGGTTGCTATAAAACCTTGAGATATCACGACCCTGAATATGGGATTTCAGAGGTCGACAAGATTCGTAAGCTGCTGGCTACTCAGGTTATGGCTATAAGCGCCGTCTCATCATTTCTTGGAACACCTGAAGGAGCTACTTAGGGCTGAAGGCAGAAAATCCAAGCCTTTCGACCCTCTCTTGACGGAACTTTTCATCCTTGGCAATGCCCGACCACTTTAGGCCTATTTTAACGTTCGTAGCCTCTTAGGTATCTTGGGGGAAATGGCCAAAGTAGCAGAATATTTATTTATCAACTCGTATATGCAATGGGCGGGGAGGGAGGGCTGGGGATGTCCCTAATAATCGTACCCATGTTTTTAAAATTGTAAATTGCTTGCAGGTCCAGCTCTCACATGATCTTGTCAACAAAAGGCCTGAATGCAACTAGATTAAGGCTCCTCTCTTTCGAACCTGGCTACCGTCCTGGATTGGAGGTAAAAATACTTACACGACCTTAATTTTTGAGAAGAGGACAGATAGAAGCACATACATGAGCATGTGGGGCGAAACAAAGGGATCACCCTTCCCTAACCAAACCAATGAGAGCAAGACTAAAAGTAAGGAGCAACATCCATATTCAATTTCTTCTTCTGCCTATCCTCAGCCCCCTTAATTTTCTTACTATATATCATCAGGGCTGTGCTGCTACTATTTAATTATGGTAATAAATCTGTTCAGTGCAAGCAGCCATGCCGCTATTTTCTTTTCTCCTATTATCCCAGTCAGTTCCTTCTCTATCTTTTCTTCACTTTTCTCATGCTTCTTATTCTCAACCAATGGAATGGTGCTTTCACCACACTAAATTTGGTGCAGAAGCTGCAAAATGTAAAAGCAAGGCAAGTACTCACAACCACAACTCTCAATTACATCATCTGTTTTCAGCTTGTTTCCTCCTTCATTCCTCAAATCTTCAACTTCTCATATAACATAACATAACATAAATTCACGGATAACAAAAGCCACAAGGGCCTATCAAAGGTCATCCGCATCCGTCAAAACCCACCCACAAAAAGCACCATCACCAGGGGAAGACCAAATTAAAGTCCCCCACAATATAATATAACAGATGACAAAAGCCACAAGGGCTCATCATAGGTCATCCGAGTCAAATGGCCTCTTTTTTAAGGCACCCAAACTCCCAGGAAAACTACATGCAGAGGATTGTGTCCAGAAACAAGGGTATCACTAATCAAGGCTTATCAAGAACTAAATCATGCAGCTATAGATATATCCAAAACTTAGGAACCATCACAACCTTCCCTCCCCATAAACTCATCCAACCTACTCTTAAACACATTTAAATTTGGACTATCTACTACCCTCCACGGCCATTTGTTCCAGAAGTCTACCACTCTATTGGTGAAAAAATATTTTCTTAAATCCAACCTACACCCTTGCTTTTTAATTTTCAAGTGGTGACCTCTAGTCCGATTTCCATCATCTAACTCAAAAAAACTTGCTAACATCCCATTTATCTATCCCAGAAAAAATTTTAAAGAGCTCAATCATATCCCCTCTCACACACCTTTTTTCGAACGAGAACATATTTAATACCCTCAGTCTATCTATATATTCAAGGTGCCTCAGGGAAGGAATAATCTTTGTTGCCCTCCGTTGTACTGACTCGAGAAGGTTAATATCGTGTCTAAAATGTGGGGACCATGCCTGTATACAGTATTCTAGATGTGGCCTAACATAAGAGTTATAGAGTTTATGAATAACCTCCTTACTTTTGTAACTGACATTTCTCTTAATGAAACCCAGCACTCTATTTGCCCTATTTCTTGCTTCAATATACTGCTTAGAAAACCTTAATGATTTATCTATACTACTCCTAGATCTTTCTCATCCTCTACTGAGCTCAGCCAATGCCCATCCATTTCATAGTTAAATTCTCTATTATCTTTTCCCATGTTAATAACTTTGCACTTATCAAGGTTGAAAGTCATTTGCCACTTATGTGCCCAGGATAACAATTTATTTAAATCCCCCTACACTTTAAAATTATCATCAATATCTTTAACTACAGCTGCTAATTTGGTATCATCCGCAAAAATTGACACTTTATTATTAACTGCCTCCCAAAGATCGTTTATATAGATGACAAATAATAATGGACCGAGAACTGATCCCTGAGGAACACCACTGATAACATCCCTCCACTCTGACTTTACACCATTTAGCACTACCCTTTGCTTCCTGTCTTTCAGCCACTCAGCTATCCAATTTGAAACACTCTCACATATCCCAATCATTTTTAATTTATGAACTAGTCTCCTATGTGGTACTTTATCAAATGCTTTACTAAAATCTAAGTAAATTATATCTACATTCTCTCCCTTATCTACTTGATATGTTACAAACTCCAGAAAGTCTAGTAAATTAGTCAAACATGATCTACCTAATCTAAACCCATGCTGAGCATCGCTGATTAACCCCTCCCTCTCTAGATGTTGGCAAATCCCTTTTTTAACTATTTTCTCAAGAATTTTACAGACTACAGGAGTTAGGCTAACCGGTCTAAAGTTATTTGGATCCTCTTTACTACCCTTCTTGAAAATGGGAACTACATTCGCTCTCTTCCAATCATCGGGTATTTCTCCATATTCCAGTGCCCTAGTATACAACTTCTCCAGAGCTATTGAGATACTTTCTACCCCTTCTTTAAGTATCCTAGAATGAATATTATCAGGGCCGGAGGCCTTGGTATTATCTAACTCACCTATTAGTCCTTTTATCGTCCTCCAATCCACACTAATGGTAGTAAACACCTCTTTCCCTGACCCATGAGTACTATACATAAGACTATTTAATTTCTCCTTTGTAAATACTGATGCAAAATGACCATTTAGTACCTCAACTAATTCCTCATCAGTTTCTCTCACAACCCCTTCATATTTGATAGGCCCTATTTTAACTGTGCCAGACTTATTATTAATTTTATAGTAACTAAAGAACTTTCTAGGATCTTTGTTGCTATCCTGAGCTCATTTAATTTCAGACACCCTTTTGTTCTTCTTTATAATCTTATTTAACTTATTCCTAGCCATTCTATAATCACTTAAATTTTGAATATTATTTTGTACCTGTAATTTTTTATATGCCCTTTTCTTCTCTGAAATTTTTCTAGCTATCTCCTGATTCTACCATAATGGTTTCCTACTTTTGTTCCTAATGGCCTTCATTGGGATACATTGTTCTTCGACTACATTTATTATATGCTTGAAAGTATCCCACATCCCATAAGCATTACCTCTGAATTCTACATCCCAGTCTACAAAATTTAGCAAGCTTCGGAGTTTTGCATAATCTCCCTTATGAAAATTTGGAACTTTTACAGCATTCTCGGTTATTTTACCCTTCTCAATTCCCAAGTTAAAACGAACTATCTGATGGTCACTATTTCCCAATGCTTCCCCAACAGTCAATTCTTGAACTAAATGATCACTGTTAGAAAGTACCAAATCTAATATATTGTCCCCCCTCGTTGGCTCATTAACAAATTGATTCAAAAAATTATTCTCAAAGCATTCTATGAACCTGCCACTTGTTCTATCCCTACCTATCATATTTTTCCAGTCCACAGAGTTTAAGTTGAAGTCCCCAATAATAACTGCATCTGTTTCACATCCCTTACTTATTTCCCTTATCATTAGTTCATCCATATCATCAGTCTGCCCAGGTGGCCTGTAAAAAGCTCCCAAATGCACCAGCATCGTTTACTCTAGAAACACAAGTGGTTCGTAGATCTATCACTTCTGCTGTCTCTTTACTTCCCTAAGGTGTTCCACCTTTCCATATTTATGACCCACTTTCTAGGTTTTTCATATCTGGTTGACACTGGTGTTGATTACCGTATTATTCCAGCTTTTCAAGGCAAAAAAATTGTGCCTTGGATCATCTCATTGAGCCGCGAATTCTTCGGACATAAGGAACAATGGAAGGCGTATCTTTTAATTATCTCTGAGCTTCCTTTAGGTTTTTTGATGTACCTTCATTACTTCCAAAGTAGAGGTTCCTAATTTGAGCCTTGATTTCCACGAACCTTTGCTCTATTCTTTCAACCACAAGTTAGTCGACTGCACGACTTCTTTGACTCTCTCTGGTTTCCTTTTCCCTTCTCAAAATTCTTTCGTATCTATCCGTCTCCATCCAACCAAGCCGCACACCCAGCAGTTTTTGCAGGTGTTTCCTGGCATTAGCCGTCCACCTTGGAAGGGCTGGCCTATTAATTACAATGTTGTTTAACACAAGGGCTTCCTCCAACCGAGCCACACACCCATAAGTTTCTGCACGAGTTTCCTGGCCCTAGCCGTCAACCTTTGAAGGGCAGGCCTATTAAATAGATTAGAGTATAGCCTTAGAGAGACTTGCGTTAATAGAGCAGAAGTTCAATTTGATGGTGGATGCAGGCATAGATCATGCTTCTACTTCCCAATAAGCCTCTCCGTTTCATGTAGTACGGAAGTTTACTCCGTTTTAGTTCAGGGTGTATGGGTGATTACAGGCAGGTGGACGCTTGTACTAACCCAGATAGTATTTTGGTTCGGTACTATCCCAGATAGTAATTTAGTTCATCTGCGCCGGAGAGGGTATTTCATAAAATAAGGCTGAGATATGGGGTCTTTGAGTGCTTTGAATTTCGAAACTCTTTGAATGCCATATGACATTCGTAACAAAGGTTAAACCTTTGAGGTTTTTTGCTCAAGGTTCTGCGAGATGTGTGTCTTTTTCGTCCTTTACTACATGATGTCCACTTGATAGTATCTCCCACTTTACAATAACATCTTGCACATCCCCGTCAAGTTTGTTCTCCTTTAAAGGGTGTGGCATTTTACTTTTCAGTCTTATATGTTATTCGGTCCATCGTAAAGCCAATTCTTGACCGACCATCTTTTCTTGTGATAGAATTTGCTTTATTGAGGAGAAAGTTGTGATGTTCGTCAATTCCCAACTTTCTTCTCTCAATAAACTTTTTGATCGATCTTGTCTCGATTTTACGAGTCAACCAAATCGATTAATCCACAGCTCTCCTAACCCACCACACAGTATGCAAATATTCCTTCTAATGTAAAAAGGGCAGAACATGGTAGGATTCTCATCATGAGTAGGTTGGAGTAACTTTTATTCCCCCCTAAATGTAACTGTTTTGCCCCTTGATTTAAAATGTCGCGCATACACCAGTGTTGATAATTCCACCTTCATTAAAAACAAATGTCAACATTTTTCACGAATGTTTCTGTTCTTAGCAAAGTGACTGTAAAATGTGTTTGTCTTTATGATATCATACTCGAAGCATTAACATAATTCTACAGCAAATATCACCGAGTGAAAATTTGACAATATACGACCAGAACCACCTTTAATTTTGTATTATTTGTTTATTTAAAATAATACCAAAAACAACGACCGTATTTGAAGTAAAAAGAATAAATAATCGGAATTGTTAAATTGGAAATTGGATAAGAAATTTTGTGAAGGATACTTAGTCTAAGTTACGGAATCATGGCGAGAGGGAATTTGATCTAGTGTCCTGAAGTTACCCTTCTACGAACAGATGTCGGTTCTCGGGCTAAAAAGATGAAGAATTTTTAATTCAATGATAATAAATAATATCTAGAAAAATGGATAAAGATTTATTTAACAGAATATAATAGATGCTAAATAGTAACGGATCAGAAATGGGATGCTTTCCTAGTTGTCCGTCACAGTACTCTGCTTATTTTATTTTATTTTTATTTAAAATCAAAAACTAATGATGTTGATTAGATCTTTATAACAATGAGTTAGGTCCTCATGCTTTCGGTAAAGGGTATCCAATGCCTTGCATTTCCACCACAATCAAATATTCATTCTGAATAGCTCGAGTTAGTAGGAGGTAGCGGGCACAGGCAGCGTCCTCGGAACGAAAAACGACTGTTTTGACGTCGGCTGACAGCATCTGGGCACCAAAGTCCTGTGCCAAGTCGGTTGTGACCCCACCATCGCGAAAGAAGGTGGCGTTGTTAGACGAAAATAACTGAAACGAAATCGAGTGATTAGTATTAATGATGTCACAAAAATTAAAGTTTATTAACATATTTGCATCCCATTTGGTGTTTTTCCTACCCATTATCTTTATTATATTGATTTGCTCAAAGGAAATCATCTCTTATTACAGAGGAGGGTACATGAAACTATTTACTTGAGACAAATTGCCCATTGCAGTGTCTTCGGCATATGAATTAACTTATAGATTATGCTATATTTGAAAAACACAAGTTGACATATCTATGTATTAATCTTATCACATATACGATTATATCCTAAAATGATCAGATGCAGGAGAGAAAGATTATAGTCGATGGGATGGGATCATTACACCCTGTACTATAATACTAGTTTATAAATCATTTTAAATTTGCATGAACCTTAACTATGTTTTTATTGCACAATTTTATACTTTACGTAAGAAATATATTTAATATTCGACTTCGTTAATAAGTGGTTAATGAGTAAATTGCTAGTTCCAATCCCTACCTTCAAATCTTACAGCATAATATTAGGTATTCACGAAATTAGTCGCCTTTTTTAAGGTTCCATGTGTTTGAATGCATCTAGTTAATAAAGGTTTTAAAAGCTTCTTCTCTTCCTGCTTGGGTTTGAAACCATTTATTATTTAGGAAGGTTTCTTAAGGTTCAAAAATATGAAAATCTGTAGAAGCGAGAATTGGAGAATAAGTTGGATGGTGCAAGACTATTTTCCAGGTCGCTTCTGAAGCGTCACCTTTACGACATGTGAACGAACATTGTTGTGAAGGAGAATAGAACCTTTGCTAATGACTAAATGTGCTTGTTTTCCTAGCAACTTTTTATGCATTCCCCCCTAATTCCTGATAGGATTTCATTGTGGTGATTGTTTGCTCTTGCTTCATGAAGTTATAGTGGATAATCCCAGATGCAGTCGACCATACTGTGACTGTGCACTTTTCGGATGAAACGCCGGCTTTGGGATATGTTTCAGTTGCTCTTGTCGGTCATACCGATGTGTAGACCTTTTCTTGTTGTTGAAAAGAATCTATTTTTCATCACCGGCCAATATCTGTGCAAGAAATAGATCATTATGGTTTCTTAGCTACAAGGTTGAACAAATCTGGTAACGACGCTTTTCTGGAACAAACTTATTCCTCCTATTTTTTTTTTTTCAATTTTAAACAAGTGGCTGGAAAGGAATGTTTTGATTGCTCTCATTGTTCCAGCGAGTTTACGGTCTGATGGAAGTAGGTTTGCCTCGAGTGCTTCCCTTAGTGCCTCATCTTCAAAGAATCGATTCCACCCTGAGCTTTAAATATCTGTGAGACTTTCATCTCCTCTTCAAATCCTCCACAGCCAACACTGTCCTGTATGAACAGATCTTTGACTAAATGTTTTGTTGCTTTTTTATGGTTTCAGTAGCTTTTTATGGAAGTTTGAACTCATAAAGATCAATAATGCGAAACGCTTTTTTTATATATGCTGGTTTAAGGGACACTAAATTAAAAATAATCTGATTTGGGAGTTGGACATCACAGAAAGTGGTTAACTTATGTACTCCTGAAAAATTTACTTTAAAACTTTCTACAACTTGGTTTAGTTGGTTGGTTTGTCATAAATATGGCCTTGTGAGAAAAAGGCCTGTAATTTCTTGACTGGCAGGGTGAAAACTTTACAGTAAAGTCATAAATGGCATTGTAATACGATGGCAAAATTGTATTTAACGACATTGAACATACTTTGATTAAAAATGGATTTATTAATATCTTTTTTTATTTGAAACCTTGCAACCTAAAAACGCCATTAATCTTTGAAATAGGTATGTCCATGCATTTTCTATAATCAACTGTCAATAATTGCTAAACTCACCAACAGCTAATGAATTTCATTCTTTTTACTGAGTATTATGAATCGACCATTGCTTATTAGTTTCCTCCAACCAAACAGCTTCTGGGAATCAACATCTTTTCTTTGTAAATAGAAATATTTGACATAGTTGCTACCATTCAGATTTATATATCATTATCATAATAATTTGGTGTCCTAATCAATCGCAGAATCGATAGCTGATAGAGATTGATGAGTCAAGTATAAATTGACCATTGTTATTCCACATGGAAGTACCATTCAAAACAAAACAACAAGACACCAAAATTTAGATTTTTCTAAAATACTGATCTTATTTTGATACAAATTGTACTGAATATTCTTTTAGATTCGTTCAAGTTTCCTTTCAAAATACAGCGGATAAAAACAATTATTAGCTGAATAATGTGTAATTGAAGAAAGGCGGTGTCGGAGTTGTTTCATAGCTTTCTGTTAATTATACTTATTATGTTGCAAAATTTTTGTTATATATATAAATTATTGTATGCTATAATATATTTAAGTTCTGGAACATAGTTAACAGTGAGTGTTACGATGAAAAAGCCAGTAATATTTAATATACTGTGGGTTTTATTCGCTCACGTCCACCCTTTGTTTACATTGCATACTGAGTTTTGTTAATTTTAGCCTAAATTGTCAGTGAAGTGTTTTGAAACAAATTGGGCCGAGTTAAAAAAATTATATTACAATATTAGTACTGGGAACAATAAGATGTAATATTAATATATATGCATTGTAATATCTTCGTGTTTTTGAACGAATAAGGTCTAGGGTAAATTGGAGTGGCATTTTTAGACTGTGGACTCTTTATGAATCTAAAGTGTGACACTTGCGGTGTTGAAAGGAGGTTATATGCTTCTGAAAGCCAAGTGTTATGATGATTAGTGCAAAGGTGACTTTGAAGGAGAAAGTGAATCGTTTTCGTGATGATTGTATGAGGTTAAGAGATTTGGTGCATGGAGTAAGAAAGAATGCTAGTGTAGGTATGAAGGCTGTGGCTTGGACTAGTAGGGCGGAAGATATGACTAGACTAGTCATTTGAGTGGAAAAAGTGACTGATGTAAGTGATGATGAATGGTGAGTGAATACGGATAGAATTGATAGTTTAGGACAGGTTAGGTATTTAAGAAAGAGGGACATGGAATCTGTTAGGATAACTAACAAATTTGATGACACAAGAAAACAAGATTATGAAAGTGGTTTGTCTGATTTGGATGTGCAAGGCAGTGAAACGAGTGATATTATGAAAGAGACTATAAGGAAGGGTAAAACTAGGAATAGGTTGTTGACTGATGTGATTGCGGTGGGTGATTCTGAGATTAGATATTTAGATAGGAAGTTGAGTGTTCACAGGTGGAATGAACTGGGTGTTCACTTGCCGGTTTCTAGATTAGAGGATGTGTGTGAGAGGTATTATAGGCTGGTATCTAGTTCTAGGGGAATCGTCACTTCCCCTCGGCCCCCCCGTTCACTCTTGGTGCAGTCACAAAGCGGTTACCGCAAAGACATCCACCGAGACTGGAGAGGTAGTGTACTTGGCTCGCCAGACCAAGAAGTACCCTGCAAGAGAGGCAGGGTTACCTACCTTAAGGGGCTAAGAAGAAGCTCATCCTCGAGCTAAGTCCCTGGTTATCAAACCAAACGATAAGTTAACTTTGTTAAGTTCAACTTATTCTCGCCAGAGAGACTCCTCATATCCTGGTGCACCTTAAACACCAGGAGTATTCCTCGGCCTTGAGGAATTAAGAAAAGAAGAAGGAAAAGGCTCCCCCTCGAGCCCGTTATTCGGTGGCCACACCGAACTCTTAAGTTAACTTGGTGAGGAACCAAGTTCAACCTATGCTTGTCAGAGAAATCCCCCTCCGTTATACTCGCCCTTGAAGAAGACTGGAACTAAGAAGAAGCTCATCCTCGAGCTAGTTCCTTGGTTACCAAACCGAACTTTAAGTAACTTATTCTCGTCAGAGAAAGCCCGTCTCATCAATCCTCGCCCTTTAAGAATACCCTCCCCGAGTTCAGTCTTCGTCCATAAGGAAATAAGTAACGAAGGAGAAAAGCTCCTCCTCGAGCTCGTTACTCGGTGGTCACACCGCACTCCAAGTTAACTTGATTTAAGAACCAAGTTCGACTCACTCTCGCCAGAGAGACCACGACTGCCTAGGTGTTGCATAAAGCACCGTATTTGTTCTCTTCCTTAAAGAACCTCTTCCCCCGGAAGAACGTGTGGACCCCCCAGCTGCCACCCTCGCCAAAACAACCGTGTGATTTCGCCCAGCTACATCTGGCAAGTCGGCACGCGTCGTGAGTCAATAACATTTCTGAGGCCCTTTAAACTGCAGATGAGTCCGTAAGCCTAATTCTTATATTATTGTTGTGTGTAGAGAAATTAAATAATTTTTGTGGGTAAACTAATTTAATTAATTCTTGTTTATAATAATATTTAGAGTATTGCTGTAGTGAATGTTTAAATGTTATGTATTCAATTGATAAAGGTGAAATATAAGTTTATTTGGGGATTATTTTGCGTTTCTCTTATATATCCTTACGTGTTTCGGAACGGCTCTGTTCTTTAAGATATTCAGATATCAATATATATTAGACACTCTTAGCACTCTTAGAATAGAACAAAAAGGGGGAGGATTCTACGACACTAGTTATGAGAAAGATGCAGTTGGGGTTACGAATATGATAGTGATTGGTGTGAGGAGAGTGAATTTATGCGAGTTATGTCAGAGGTACAAAAGGTTGAAAGAAAGGATGAGTAAAACCAAAGTAAAAGATATTTTAGGTGTTTTCCGAGAATGGATGTGGAGATGGAATGGATGTCACGTGCAATTAGGTAAATGAATATTTTAGAACTCTGTGTGACAAATCAAGATTGATGTTTGCAGATATTTGAAATGGTTTTTATGAAAATAAGTAAATGTACACGGTGTATGGACTACATTTGAGCAGGACTATGGTAGATGAGTTAAGGCAGGAGTAGGATTGTGCTATTAGGTTATGGCAGATGAGGAAATATATAATGCTAGAGGTAAGGGCAGTACAGGAATAGAAATTAAGGTAAGTTATATGAAGATATTATTACACTGAAGCTAGACATAAAGGGGTGGGGAAGGAGATAGTTGTAGATGGGATAGGGGTGAGGGCATTCAAAATAAAAAAATCGTGCTTCTGGAAAAAGTGTGTGAAGTTGTCTCCATACAAATGTTCATAGTTTTAGAAACAAGAAACATGATTTCTTCCGTTATAATATTGATAACGATGTAGATATAATATATGTAATTAAATCCCAGTTAGAGAAATAAAATTTAGGGATACCGGATATTGAGAAAGTCCTGTTCGACTTGTTACGACGCTCGTAACAAAGGATGCAATGATAGTTAGGATGCAGTTAGACACGTATTTATTGTTTAAACATATAAATATGTTTAAATTGCAATATTAATAATGAGGATGCCTTCGGCGGCGAGCACGCGAGACCTGAAGGCAGCGCACACGTGGCGGATGAAGTCTTTCCACATGCTGACCCACACGTGGCTGATGGAGGACTTCAGCTCGTCAACGTTGCTGGGATGGACCTAGCAGGCCATACTATCGACATGCACCCACATGTTTTAGCCGATGGGATTGAGGTTGAGTGACTATGGTGACAAAAACAAATTCGACCAGAAGATCATGTTCGACACCAACCACTCTTGCACGCTCTTAGCCGTATTGGCAGGGCCACCGTCCTGCTGAAAAATTTATTCCGCCTTCTTCCTGATCTTTCTCACCCATGGCAGGACTTTCGTGGCTAACATGTCCCTATAATCAGCTTCAGTAAACCTGTAACCAGCCACGAACCACACTGACGGCATCTTCTCGGCATTCGAAACCAAGACGTAGAGCATCATCACAGAAACTGAGCGCTGGATCATGAACACGTATCAGACCTCGGATACGTCCTGGCTGAAGCCTACCACGCGGTCCTTCTGCCTGTTGATGACCGGTGTTCGTCAGAGAAAATGATAATTCGATTGCTATGACTCTTCCATTCCTTCTGAAACCCCTCTATTAGAAGTGAATTTGGCTTTATGTCTGAGATAGCACGACTAATTCAATATTTGCATTGAGGCAGGTTAATTAAAAGCACCGATAAAAGAATAAGGGACTGCAAGTTGGGTTTAAAGACGTAAAGAACGCGTATGATCGAGTCAAACAACAGGAGATGTGGAAATGCTTGATGGAAAAGTATATACGTACCATACACGATATGTTTGCAGGAATGAGAACTCAGGTTAAAAGCAACATACATAGGCTTGGCGGATCAGATTTCAGCTGGAGTAGGTTTATATCAGGGATCCACTTTAAGCCCATATGTTTTGAGCTTATTATGGACGTATTGGCTCGAGGCATTAAGGATCAGCCTGCCGAGTTCATGCTCTTTGCGAATGGTATCTTTATTCATAGCACAAACATATATAAGGCGGAGAGAAGACTAGAACAATAGAGAATGGCTTTGAAAGATAGAGGGCTGAAGATCAACAGGAAGAAGACGGAGTAGCTGAGGGTCGATTAAGAACAAGACACAGTAATTATGATGCAAGAAGATGAACTAAAGAGAGTAGGCAACTTTAAATAGTTAGGATCTATGGTGGCAAAGAATGATGATTTGGATGCAGAAATTACTCTTTGGGTGCAGTCTGGCTCTAAGTATTGGAAGAAGGTCTCAGGGGTGCTATGTGACCCCTGAATGAGAATGAAGTTTTAAGGGGAGGTATATATGTATGTTGTAAGACCACCCAACATATATGGAGTTGAGACATGGGCGATGAACAAAGCCTAGGCAAAAGAAACTGGATGTAGCACAGATGAGGATGATAAGATGGATTTGTGGAGTGAAAATATTGGATAAGATCGGAAATGAAAAGATAAAAGGAACAAAGTAAGTTGGAAAAATATCAAAGAAAGTAGAGAATTAAGGCTGCAATGGTATGGGCGTGCGATGAGAAGAGATGGAGAATATGTGGGCAAGAGGGTCATGGAAGTGTAGAGCAGGAAAGAAGGAAGAAAAGAATGCTGAAGCGACGCTGGATGGACAAAATCATTCTCGACCTCAAAGAAAAGGAATTGTTGGGAGAGGAGGCACAGGGCCGAGATAGGTGCCAAGACGCATCAGGAACATCGACCCTGCGTGATGAGTGAGACGAAATGCAAAAAAAGAAAATAAGTATATACGATTATTATGGTTATAACATGTACACTAAACAAATAACAGATAGGACTGGTGAAGAAATAATTATTTATGTAAGAAATAGTATTATTACAAATGAAAATATTTCAATAAAGCAAAATGAGGTAGAATCATTGTAGATGGTACATTTTAGAGCCTTTTACAGCCTGCTGGGACAGACTGGGGATACAGATAAATAGATCTGAGGGAGATTAGTAAAGATATGATTGAGATACAGTTATTCTTAGAGACGTTAATTCTAACACTGTGGACTGAAAGAATATTTCTGGATGAGCTAGAGTAAGTTGTTAGTTTCTAGAAAGTGTTAATGCTAATATTTAGTTAATTCTTTGATAAGCGAAGAGGGGTGCATATACTTTAAATGTAGTTCTTGAAAAAATATAATTTCGTTTATAAAATGACTTGCTCAGTAATTAAATTAGTATAGAGTGATCAACAGATTGTTCGTTTTAGTAAAAATATTGAGAAAGTTAGCATATATGAAAATGACGCTCAATTGAGTGATAGAAATGCTTATGGGATGTGGAATACTTTAAAGCATAAGTAAATTCGGCATAAAAGCAATGTGTCCCAATGAAGGCCATGGGAAAGAAGGGAAGGGAAACATTAGGGTGGAAATAGCAGATAACTAGAAAGATTTCTCAGAAGAAAATAGCAGAATAGAAATTACAGGTAGAAAATTTAAATCATTATAGATTGAATAGGAATGAGCTAAATAGTTTGATAAAGAAAAGCGAAAAGGTGTAAACCCCCCCCTCAAAATAACATTAAGGAAAATTCCTTAGTTATTATAAAATAAATCTAGTAAAGATAAAATAGGAAATACTAAATATGAATGGGTTATACGAGAAACTGATGAGGAAATACTTGAGGTATTTAATGACCATTTTACTGCAGTATTTATAGAATGAACCTAAACAGTTTGATATATGGTACTGCAGGTTCAAACAAAGAGATATTAACTATCATTAATATAGACTGTGTTTGTAATTGAGTTAAATGTTAACAAGGCGTCAGGTTCTGATAACATCCTTTCTCGCAGTAGCTCGTGAGATGCTTAACTCTTCTAGCCATTGCTTGTCGGCGTCAGACGGGCGGTTTAAAAAATATAATAAAATAACTCCTATGGTATGTAAAATTCTAGAGAAAATAGCTAAAAGGGGAATTTTGGAAAGTGGAGGGTTAAACAATGATTCTTTGGATGGGTTTAGAACAGGTAGATCGTGTCTAACAAATTTACTAGAATTTCTATGAATTAAAAAGGCTTGGGTTATGTGGATATATTTTAAGTTACCTAAATACTCGATGGATAGGAAGAAGAGGGTGGTACTAAATGGAGTAAAGTTACAGTATTACATTATCAGAGAGGGGCCTCAGGGATCATTTCTAGGCCCATTACTATTTGTAATATGAATTAGTGATCTTGGGAAGGCAATTAATGTTAAGGTGTCTATTTTTGCTGATCACACAAAATTGGCATCCCCGATAAAAGAAGTTCAGAGAGACTTTAAATTGCAGAATGATTTGAATAAATTAGTCTCGTGGGCACATCACTGGCAGATGACCTCCGAAAATGTAAAGTTATATATATGGGAAGAGATAATTGGGAATTTAGCTGTGAAATGGTTAAGCATTGACTGAACTCAGTAAAAGAACCAAGATGACTGAGATTTTCTAAGCAGTTTATTGAGGCAAAATGAAAAGGAAATACAAATGTTAGTTACAAAGGTAAGGAGGTTATCTTTAAACTATATAACTCGTAGGTTAGTCCACATCTTGAGTTTTGTTCGGACATTCTCGACGTGCTATTAACCTGTTAGAGTCAGCGCTAAGGAGAGCAATAAAGAGGTTACCTTCCCTGAAACACCTTAAATATATAGATAGGTTGAAGGTACTGAGTTTGTTCTCTTTGGAAGATGGTGTGGGAAAGTGGATATGATTGGGCTTTTTAATTTTTTTTCATGGATAAACAAATTGGTTATTAGCTAGTTCTTGAATCTGGAGGGCAATGATAGGATCAGGTGTCATCATTTAAAGATTAAAAAACAAATGAGTAGGTCAGATTTGTAAAAATATTTGGCCACCAATAGAGTAGAAGCCTGGAATAAATTACCTCGGGAGGTTGTGAGTAATCCAAGAATAATAAATGCATACCTGGGCAGGCTAAATAACTGTTTGGGTAACGGTGATTATGGGGTTTTTAGTTTTAGGTTGGGGCTAAATGTACATATTTTAATATTGATGTATAAATTGTAGCTGGAGGCTTTATCCTTTAAAAAGCCATGATTAGTGATGCTTTAGAAGAAGTAGTCTGAATGAATCCTATAGATGCATTATTTTGGAGTGATCGGTGCTTCTTCCAGAGCTTTTGATTGAAGTGGATGAGCTCTGATAGAGATTAATGCTTTTTGTTCTCCAAAACTGTTATGTTGAATCTAAGGAAGAACAATAAGCATGAATGAACCCATACCCAGGGAACAGAATAATTTTCTCATGTAAGATTAAAAAAAAATAATGAGACTTTTGCAAAGCCATCCTTCCGAATGACTTGAGCACATCTTTGGCCGCACATCTTTGACTTGAGCACATCATTGTTCGGACGTGATTTTATTCCATTTTTGCCACAAGATCTTTATAATTCGTTGATTTCTGAGATTCAATAGAGCATCTTTTAGAGGTTTTCTATCTGGTTTAAGCCACCTTTTTTCATTAGCATCCTTCATGAAAACAAGCTCACCTACTCCAAATGTTTGGTGTCAGGGTATCACATGTTCTTGAAACAGATTCTTGGATACCGCAGCATATAATTTGCCGCGTAAGTAGACGAGGTGACATAATTCATCTCTCGAAAACATGTCTCACTTCATACCGCTCCCTTCTCCAAATTTAACACTGAAATGCGATCATGTGAGATTCAAGCTTTCACTTGTAGAACTCCTTACCTACTGCTTTCCATCCGATCCAAACCAATTAAATTTGTTTTAAACGCTAAAAAATCTTTTCCACTTTCCAGCACTTCGCAGACATAGTCAGTAGGGAATGTAAACATAGTTGCCTTATATTTTCACTTATGAGGGGTTTCATAGCAGGGAAGCGTCCTATAAGCCTCCTCTCAGGCGACGCGACATAGTCTAGCGAGATATACTTAGGTTCAAGTTTTCGGCAACTTGACGTGAAATAGGGGCTGCTGTCTCAAATAAATCTTTTATCGACCTCCGATCCATTGTGCGATTTTCTATGTGAGTAGTCTTGCGAAGGCAACCCGTTAATCTTAATGAGATTTGTGGTCGATTACAATGCCTCAAAATGTCAGTTTCATTTCTTCACAATTTTCCTGGGAAATCTTCCCTCACTAGGATTTTTCGAGCTTAACTCGTCTTGCCATCCTAATAAATGAGTATTGCCATCAGGAGCAATTTAAAATAGACGTGTGGCAGTGGTCATAACGGTATTGCGATTCTTTAATTAGAATCAACTAACTTTAATTCGCGTTCTTATCTGTAAATTCACAATAAAGGCTTACGCTAGGAAACTAATAGGTATTCCTAGTTTATATCTTCCTAATATGATAGAAGGGATGGTTAGATAGAAATTTCTTACGAGATACAGGGTATTTGTCATTCACTTGGGAGTTTTATCATTATTGCAATTGCTTCTTTCCTAATCGAACTAAGTTTCCACTTACCTTAATGTTGCTGACTCTATTTGTATCCCTGATGATAACCCGGACTTCAATAATGAAATGGGGAGAGCCCAGATCGACGACCATCCAGGGGTTGGATTCCTTTTTTGAATGGTAAAAAGTTTTAATCTCACCATCAAAAGCTGACATGGGTGCGTATTTCGCGTTATCATCGCTGAAAAGGATGACATGAATTTTGTGATAGTTTGATTCCTAAAGAAAAGGACACTTAAATACTTCATAATAATGTTCAAATGAATATGATCGAGAATGAGGGTAGGAGAGTAGAATAAGGAAATTTTCCAACAAGATCAGAACGCCTTCATTTCTATCACATCCTCTACAACCTTTGCCAGAGCAAATTTAAGGTGTCCAAAATTGGTATACAATAACTTATAGTCAAGAATTTTTTGAAATTGGACAATTATAATTATGCAGTTGAGAAGGCATTTATTAACTAAATTTAATTCTTTATCGAAGCCCTTGGAAGGAGCTCTTCTCATATACACGAGAAGGTCATTTTATGCGTTATCTTCTCGTGTATGAGAGAAGAGTTCCTTCTGAAGATCTTAAGTTAGCTAATAATTGCCTTCATAACCGAAAAACTTATAGGTAATAACTACGTTAATTTGGATGAATAAAACGAAAGTTATCAGCATATAAACAACTTAACTATGTTAATTTGGATGAATAAAACGAAAGTTATCAGCATATAAACAACTTAATATAAAATTGAAGTGTCCCAAAGGATCCCAACGCTTAAGTTTCATGAAGAGATAACCGGTATAGTTTGCATAGCAAATAACCTCAATCTTTCCAGCTGTCGTCCAGATAACTTGCTTAAGAAACCTCTCATGCCTTTCACTTTCCGCGAGCTGATCCTAAACTGCGTCACTAATATGATCTTTCAATTGTAGCCATTACGCAGAATGTTGTGTGTTCCTAAAGCTTAGTTCATAATATTTTGTCAACCAGTGGCAAAACAGGTTTATTTAAGGCTTGTAAATCAACCAGTAGGCCAATTAAGACAAAGATAAGGGAAAACCGATGCGTTTTCAACATTAAGACGGCAGCAGAAGTTTCTCGAGAGATAAGTGCGATTTATCCTTTATTTTCTCTAAACAGACTGTGTTAGTTCGGCTGGAGGGAGACAATCTCCACGCTCGCACAGCCGGAATCCAGCCATTGATCAGCCCGAACGAAGAACAAGAAGACTCGTCTTGCATTCCACACTCAACAAGTTATATAGGTGAATGGCCAATGGAGCTACGTCCACTTCAGTCACAAATATAAGTTAATTTTATTCAGATCCGATGGCAGGAGGATCGTTCATCGCTGAGCAGGCGAAAGGTAGATTGTATAATCAACTTCATCAATAAAAAGGTGAAGTTTGGTGGAGAAAGTGTGATGACATGATCGTTGATTTCGATGAAAGTCACTGGGCCACTTTTGCGCTTCTAGGGCATTGTGCGTACATAAGTGTACATGAATTGCTGATACAGCATGCTTTGCCGCATATGTGCGCCTCCGAAGCTCAACCTGAAAATTTCATGTACAACGATGTCGCCTGCTACACAGCTAAGGCGGTAAAGACCTTCCTTGACCAAGAGTAAATCATCATCATGATAATACTAAACATCATAATAATAATTATGATTATTAAGGTTTTATATGACGCTCTTCAAGACCTTGATGCCTTCACAGAGCGTCCGTCATTCGACTAAGGGAAGGCCTGATCCAAGAATTGGGTTTTCAGAGGTCGCTTTCAAGCGCCAGACGAGGAAACGAGTGCATGCCAAAAGGCATCTCATTCCACAGCATAGCGGTAACTACAGTGAAAGGACTATTATCCATGAAGAAGAGAATGAGCTCGACGAACCAAAAGCATGAGGGACTTCTTCAGCAAAGCGCTCGCCTCAAACATAAATTCGTTATAACGCTGAAGTGGTATTCGCGACCACTTTATTGTCTGGTCAGAGTCAGAGCCCATCTGACTACTGACTGCTATGGATTTTGTTGCCGTAATCACTTTATGAACCTTAAGCTAAGCTAGATTAAAAAAACAAAAACAAATATGCAAAACACAAAACACCAAAATACCAAAAAACAAACAAAAGCAAAACACGAAGAATAAAAGCAAGAACAAGAAGGACCAAGCTCCGGAGTCGGGGGGTGTCCCGCATCCCTCCGCGCAGGAAAATGCGACCTACAACAAAGAGAGTGAAATAAATGGATGAGATCAGCCTCCTCCAAAAGGTCAGATGGACCACAAATCTCTGTACACGAACTAGTCCCGAGTACAAGGGGGAAGCGGTAGCGACCCTCTTTGTCCCACTATCGCAAGCAATAATGTGCGCGAAGATTCCTCACACTGGTACATTCAAGTCTGGGGGTACAACGTATTCGTTGCACTAAAGAGGTCCATCAAATAGTGGTGCGTCTTGAGAGTGTGTATCTAGTTCAAAGGCGACAAAAAGCGAGCTGAAGCCGTCGCAGCTTTGGGGGCGGGGGTCAATGGGAACAGTTGCGGTGCATTGGCACGGAACTCAAAATTCCCCTCGGCTGTCTCCTATCTTCTTGGCCTAGCAGCCCTGATTCCTGTCATGTATTTTGTGTTATGAAAGGCCGAACGCTCCTCTGATCGCCCAATCCTCGTGGACTCTTTGACGCCCTAATCGGCGCGCTCATTCCTTTAAATTCCTACAAGTCCAGGAATCCTGCAGAAGATAATCTTGACATCCGCTCGGCGCAAGACAACCTTGACGTCATGAATACCGCAAACCAAAGAGTTTAGAGATTCCAATTACCCGAAAGCAATCAGGGCGCGATGTGAATAGCTAAAGATCACTATCCGCTTTCCGAACGGAGCACGACGCGTTATCTCTCGCACCGAGCGGTGTTGCAACCCTATCAGCCGTTAAGAAAGACGCAGCGCCTTGCAATGTTCCACTGACTTCAAACAGAGGAGATACGACGTGGAAACTGACCACCTCTTGGGACTTGGAGCCATCCGTAAACACTGACACGGATCCCGAATGACACGAAGTGTGCTCCAAAAAAGGCGGGAAAAACAAAATGAATCGTGCAAGCTCTTGGCAATAGCAATTGTGATCATATTATACTAAATATTTAGAAGGATAATCGTAGATAAATCACATGGATAAGTAAAATGAATTCACAGAGAGTAATTAACAGTTTGTAGATAAGGTGTTTGTGTTAAAGGAGATAATAGATATATACAAGAAGATAAGAAAGCCCTAATATTAATGCTTCCTGGACATAGAAAATGGATTTGACAAATTAGATAGGATCAAGTTATGGATGAGATTGAACCCAAAAGGTATTGATGTAAATATTCAGTATGCGATTGAGTTTATAAATACTAATAGGATAAGGATCATTTTAAAGGGGTGGAAACTGAAAGAATGTAAATTTTAGAGGCGTGAGACAGGAATGCATCATTTCTCCGCAGCTTTTAAGTCTGTCCATTAGCAATCTACCACAAAGATTGAAGCTTGCCAAAGGAGTGGTGTTCTTAGGTGATAGAAATATCAGTTATCTAGGATTTGCAGATAATATCATGATCATTAGTGAGAATTGGGGAGAACTGCAAGAAATGATTGCTATCACGGCAGATATGTGGAATGAATGAGAGGTAAAATTCAGATGGAGCAAGTGCAAGATAAAATGATCTTTTTTGAGGTATGAATGGTGGATGGATCTTAGGAAATGATCCAGGAAATGATCCTAAGGGAAGTATTTTCTACAGAGTGGACGTTTTTGACAATCATAAAAGAAGCAAGGAGTTAGAAATGCTAAGAATGATTCGGAGGTTAAAAGGGTTTAGAAAACGGTAGGCAAATGGATATAGAACTGGAAGGGAGTGGGAGTTCGATTCACTCTGTATGGATATGAGACATGTAATGTGGACAAAATGGAATTATATGGAAAGAAGAAAATCCAGATTAGGGTGTCTCTGATGTGCTCGCACAAGCCGGGTAAAAGTGTCACATAGAATCAACATAAAAACGAAATGGAAGAGGGAATTGAATAAAAAGAAATAAGTATGAAGTTTAGCTTATAGTCAGCAACAAGGAAGAATAAAGGAAGTGGCGCATCGAAAATGAGTGGAAGGGATTAGGGAAAAGAGGAGCATGAATGTATAGGAATAAAGAAACAAGAAGTAGAAAACTTCTACAATGGAACTCTAGGGAGTGAGTTGCTTTGAAAGGCAAGAAATGGTTTACAAGGTGGAATGAGTTAGGAAAAGAATTAGTCATTTGTAGAGAAAATGTAACAGAAAGAGTTAAGCACGTGGTAGTAAAACGCAATGTCAAGGAATGTGAGAGACGATAATGAAGTTTTATAGAGGGACAATCAGAGATTAAAAACTGTACTTGGATATGAGATGGTGGATGAAAGAGAAGAGAGGAAGAAAAATGATGTAGGTGATAACACTAAAGAATTCCTTAACAGGAATCCTTAAAAACTGACTTCGAAACTTACTGCGTGGTGGAGGCGTTTGCGAACTTGCGGAAGAAAATGTTAGTATTGATTCTCATGAGGTGGCTTGCAAGACCTTTTCCAATGCAGTTTTGGTTTCCTAAAAAATATATATACGAGTGAATTCATATTCTCTTTCACTCTTCTACCGAACATACTCTCTGGTTTTTTCCATGTAACTTTACAAGGTATATGGCATCAGCATTACGAATAATCCTTTTCATAGAGTTAAGCCCTCTCCAGTAAAAGGGCTATTCGCTCAGCATGATACATCCTAAAGTTAAATCTTCATTCTTCTCCTATTCAGGCATAAAATTATTTTCAAAAGTTAAAATACAAATTGGATGTTTGTGAATAAATATTGCAAGAAGACAAATGTGCTATGCAATAACACGAATTTACCAGATGTTCAATATCTCATTAAGAATGTTTAAAATTATTATAAAATTGAACATTAAGATTACTTCAATACATTCTTTGTTTTCATTCAATTTAACGAATGTACACAATCCTTCTTTGCTATAATAATCTGGTGGCGTACAGTATTGAAGCATCATCTACGAACCTAATTCTACTTCATTATTGGCTGAAGGTGATGATACTGTGGCTGAGGTACTAATTTCTTGGATCCGTTGTTCCAGCATCTTTATCCTGGAGTCCTCCTTTGCAATCCAGTCCTGAATATTCTCGAACTTCGACTCAAGTTTGGAGAGGGCATCTGAGTTGGTAAGGAAAGTATATTAAGTACTTAGCTCCCTGCCCCCCTACCTCAAATATATTGAATTAATCCTTGTTTTTTTAGTTAGGTTAACAAGAGAAAGCATCAAAAGCAAAATTATTCTTCATTTCCGATGCTAACTAAACAAACATAGTAGTTGAACGTTCCCCATAAAAAGACTGAATTTCATAAAAGTATGGTATAGATTTTATTCCCTCTTTGTTATGGTTTTTTTTCACTTATGGACCACTTTATGGTTTCAACTCTTGGCATTACAATTTTCCTTGGTTTGCATCCAACCAGAAGATTCAAACTACATTTTCAGTCTCTCTTCGCGTCTAGTCCAATTTCTTGTCCTGGGATGTAAAAATGTTACGCTCATTCCTATTTAAAGTTAATTAAACCCTTACCATTACTTATTGTGGTCACTATTTTGGCTGTATTTTTTATGTAAAGCGAAAACTAACGAGGGAATCTCCCACAATAAGGTTGTAAGAAGAGAGATAAAAAAACCCAGTGAATATAGAAAAAATGAAGAATTTTTCAAAATATATTGCCATAGATATTCCTGCCATCATTGGGGTAGCGATGGCACGCAATCATATATATGGCATTAGCACCATAGTGGCCCAAGCTCCACCTGACATCTCCCTTGCGGGGTAAGCATTTGGGATGGCAATTATGGCGATTTGACCCCATCTATTCCCCACCCCGTTTTGCTGGTATCCACTTTCCTTCTCATTCCTTGATATTTGTAGCATGACCGCCACTCTGCCGTCCCGCGCTGGGGGAAATTTGTATTTCCCTCTTTCACATGGCAAACACAACCTTGTTTCATGAATGGCATGATGCTGTAAACATATGGACATGATTCACTCCTGACCAAGAAGTGCTGAGAAGTGATTGAAGATTAATTACCGAAAGATGGGGCCACCGGACGGTCACCAAAGGGGGACGTCGTCGATGAAGATTTGAGAGCAGCAATCACGTTTTCTGTAAAAAAGCGAGCGATGGAAGAAGTCAAGGGTCACAGGTCATAGAAATTGGGGTAAATATGTATAGTATTGATATTATTATAAAAAGAATTTAGATTAACATAAGGGATAGGGACGTATTGCTGGAGGAAATCGAGAAGAAAAGTATAAACAAAAGTAAATAAATTAAAAGCAGAAATATGGTTAGAAGGACATGGCAAGAGCCACAAGAAATAAAACATTTTAAAGTTAACAAATCAAGCTACGCAAAGGAAAAAAATGCTCATAGGTAAAGAGTTTCTCTTAAATTTGTGTTCAGGAAAGTGTTGTGAACATGTCCCTTATCAAATTGAAACATTATGAAATTTACCCATTTCAATCATTCTCGAGCTAATGGAACAGATCTTGTGATTGGCCTCAGCGTCGACCGTTGCCTGACGATTGGGATTGTTGCCACACGTTGCTAGAATTGAGTCGACTTTGGAATCGAGGCGAGAGATCCGTTTCGTAATTATGTCCTCGAAGGATTCCACATTGACTGAGGAAAAGACAAATTCCCCGATTCAATGGGCTTAGAAAAAATCGCTGTTAATCCTTTCTAGGTGTTATAAGAAGAAAGCCCCTTAATCTCATGTAGGTATTGTTTTTGCATCTTGAGTACTGCACCTGCATTAAGTAGGGTACACCGAGGTTGGTTGTCACACTTTTCAATCTCTGTCGTAGAACTCTGGTAGAATTCATGTGAGTATATTCTAACTAGCATAAAATGAAAGGTTAAGGTCTCCATTATAAATAAACCTATTTTAAGGTCTACAGTTATTTTCTAAAATCAAGTAACATATGATTAAAGTTATGTTGTACACTTGTGACAACCAGCCCCGACATGGGGTTGGTTGGCACAATATAAAATCAATGAATATATCAATCGCTAGAAAAAATTTGAAAATTTTATTCAAACAACAAAATAAAAAAATAAATTTACTAGGAATTAGTTTATAAAAGAGAGGGAGGACAGACGGAGAAGGGGAGAGATAGAGAGGTGTGGCACTAGGCATATCTTGTTCGTTGTCCACAATATCGAGGTACCATAGAAATGGTCAGAGCTTCACCGGGCCAACTGTGGCTGGTTCTCCTACTTTCTGAGGAATCAGTCCTTACTTTCAGTCCACAGAATTTTTAACTGTTTAATAAATCATTTTATTACAGCTTAGCCTAACCTGCTGAGTGGTCCCGTCTCTTCTTTAGCTCCTAAGCCATGTTGAAGCGCCATCAGGCCACTACACACGAACACATAATGAATTTTTATGAAATTATGTTTAATTATATTTAATAGATAAATACAATACATGTTAAAAATAAATGTGTAACTACATGCTTAGACAGTGGTCAGTTGGCACATGTGCTAGCCAACTCCAAAATGAATGTGCCAACCAACCCCGACCCACCTTTGTGATTAAATGACATTACCCAATTACCACGACTTATTTATAGACTTTCAACTGTTACTACAAAATATAGCTGATACCTTTGTCTATTAACTGAAAATAATATATTTCCAATATCTCTTTTCAAAACAGTTGTAATAACATTTTTTCATGCGGACCATTTATTTACTTTTTGTACTAAAAAACTGATATTTTGCTCTCACTGAAAAGTAAGTTACTTTCAAACATTTTAACATAATGGGTTAAGGCGGATCAAAAAGACAATCATTCTGATGTCACATTTGTAAGTGTGCCACCTCCAGGAAGCTAGAAAATAGGGGTGTGAAAACCAACCGTGGTCTCCCCTGTAGTGATTTACACCCCTACAAATGAAATATTTATCCCTAACTATATATATAATTTCAAGAAGGGCTAGTAACCCTGACATAAATCGGGAGATTGCTACTCCCGCTCTCCCAAGCGTCTTAAAATTAAGCCATAAGGTTCATTCACTTTGTTGTCCTCGCATCGGTGAAACAGGTCTGTAAATAATTGAATATTAATTGTTTAGCTAAATATTTCCCAAAAGAATCCCGAATTAATGCGTGATTCTTTTGTCTCATTTGCATACCTATTCAACTCCGTTATAATTCATTTAACTATAATTCAATCTATACTCCAATTTATCATCCAATTTATAATCCAATTTATAATGTAATCTATAAATCAATTACTATTTATAATTTATCAATCTATTTATCAAACTATTTACAAATTACTATTTAACAATTATACAATTTATTTATCCATTACTTATAATACAATTACTTATAATCTATTTAACAATTTAATTGCAATCAAACAATTACTATCATCAATTATTTATTTGTCAATTACTATTTAACATTATCCAATTATCAATCATCAATTGTTATACTCAATTATCCAATTATCAAGCATCATTTGTTATACTCTAATTACCAAACCATATATATCAATTGTAATTCCATTTCCGTTAACTCATGCAAATTTAATTCACACTCGTTAAATTCACAATCCAAACATAAACTGTTACTGTATAAATTTACCTTTAAATCTAATGTTTACTCAATAATATATAATTTTTAACTCTTTGTTTTTAATACACGTTTTCCCATCGTCCCTCAGATTTAGCCCTAAGGAATTTGTCTGCAAAATTTAGACTTCGCGTTAACATTTAACAATTCATTGCCTTGATTAACGAAATATAGGTTTTTATGTTTATTGTGATCTAAGAGCTATCTAGGCTATTGCCTCAATATTCATTTAAAACCTATAAGTGGTGCCCAGAATAGTCTAATTATCTCCCATCCATTCATCCATTCGTAAAGTTAAATTAATTTTCACTGTCACGTGTGTTGTAATTTTCGAACGACGCATTCCGCCTCACTCGATTCCATTTTTTTTCACGCGTAGATTGTCGACACGTGCTCGTGTCGACATCCTTAAGGGATCCCTTAGCAATTTCATAAAATTAATTATAATATGCAGTAATAAATACAAAAAGTGACCAATTTTCAATATTTTTTTTTCAATTTCTACGTTTAAGCGCTGAATCGAATTTGTGCATAAACACAAACACACATACACACACACACTTTTATTTTTCTATAAATGGATTATAACGGAGCCCCAAGCTACACCCCAACTTCAGGCACAGTAACAACGACCCAAGCATCCTACCCTGCAACAACAACGACGTATTCATCCACCTTCGCCCCCTGCGCAAGCATACTCCCTCATTCGCTTATCACTCAACAACGCCCCTTTCCAACTCCCTCTTCGGTTTAGCTTCCGCCATTCGACCCACAAAATCCCATTGGCTGATGGGACATGGTGTAGCTCATCCTCCTACACCAGGCAGTTCCTGAGGACCATAAAACAATCGTCGTTTCTCAGAGATTACTTCTAAGTATTTTTTCAACTTTTAAGAGTATTCTGCTTGATGCTGGTATTTCTAGGTCTTGGAGAAAGTTTAAGAGGGCGTTCATTGAGGAATTTGGGAAGTCGCATATTGAGAACCTGCGTATCCTTCTAGATACGCAGGAGATGGGGGACAGGCGCCCCACGCACTTTCGGGACCTTCTCAAGGCCCTGGCACATGACAAGGGGGCACAGCTTGACCAACTCAAGCCACTCATAACTGAGATATTCATGCGTGGGATGCCGGAACAAATTAATGTCCTCCCCAGCGAACGTGGAGAAGATGGCAGAGGCGGCTTACGCCCTATATAACAATCCATTCGTTAGCTGGGGAAATACAGGCACCAGGACTTTAACCAATAAAAATAGGGGGCGTAGCACATGATACAACTCGAATATTAAAAAAAACACTCACATGTATCCATTTCACAGGTTAGGTCACCGGCCGAGACTCCTTACAACCGGCCAGGGCTCCCTCAGGATGCATCCTCCCAGGCTTCGGGTCTTTTATCCGTTCTAGAGAGGATTGATATGGATATTCGTGTCCTAAAGGTGCGAACGGGTCTTCACCGAGAGCAAAATCGTGAGTGAAACGGAGGAGTCAGACGTCGTTACTCCTCCCGAAAAAGGCAACACCAACGAGGGACCTCCAGCACAAGAGGTGAGGCAAGGCAGGTTCATTTTCAACCTTCGTCAAATTCCACCTATCCTGATAATCCTCAGGGTTACTGCTGGTACCATTATAATTATGGGAGCAACGCTGTCCGCTGTGTTCAGCCTTGCAGTTTTTACCGTGCATCATCTCATGCCCACAATTTTAACCCACGTTCTGGTGGTGCTGCTCATACTGCTATCTTTCAGCCTTCAGGCTTTTGTTGGTATCACCTCAAATTTGGCCCCAGAGCAAAAAAAATGCTCTGCCCCATGCAACTACCATCAAAATGCTCAACCTGCACCTCAATCTCAACCTACCCTTACCTCACCACCTCCAATTTTACAAAACTCTACGGGTTCTATTACCCAACTTGCTTTCATGTGTTTGTCGGTCGCGATTCCACTCGCACATCCTTGCGACCTGTCTATGACGGACCCTTTCTCGTCGTCTCCAGGAAGCCGAAATTCTTTGTACTGCAGTTTGGCACCAAGCAGGATATGGTTTCCGTCGATCGGCTTAAACCCGCTTTCATAGAGGCGGTTCATCTGGAACAGCCACTAACTTTCTCTTCAACTAATATAGGTCCAGTGGTCATCCCAGCCTACCTACCGCACCCAACAATTCCTTCAACACTTCTCAACCAACTAACCTCACTTCTCAACCCTTCTTCGGCTCTTTCAAATCAAATTGCAACTCTTCCTCCCACCTCTTTACTCGCAAATCCTCAGACAACCTCCTCTACCCCCCCCCCCCTCCCAATTCTTCTTCCCTTTTTGTTGCAGGACCACTCGACAGCAGCTGGAGAATACCAAGCGACCAACGTGCAACTCCCGACAGTCGCCTTTTCAGGACGTACAGAACAATCATCACACGACGCTCTGGTCCTCACTCGCAACAATCTCCCGCCTCAATCGAGTGGCAGTACTAATCGCCACCTGACCCGCAATCCGAGTCAGACAATTAGCACCATAACCCGTTCTGGACGCGTTGTAAGGAGGCCTCGCCGCTATATAGACTAAAATTTATGTAAATACCTTGTGTTGTGCGTGCTTTTCCTCGGTGGGGCAGTATTGTAGCGGTTTACGCCCCTACTAATCTCAATTAAACCAGAAACTGTTACTTTATAAATTCACCTTTAAATCTAACGGTTTATTCAATAATATATATATTTTTCTTAAATCTTTGTTTTTATACACGTTTTCACAACGTCCCTCAGATTTAGGCCTAAGGAATTCGTCTACAAAAATTAGACATCGCCTTAGCATTTAACAATTCATTCCCTTGATTAACGAAATATAGGTTTTTATGTTTATTGTGATCTAGGAGCTATATAGGCTATTGCCGCAATATTCATTTAAAACCTATACGTCTACTTCATATCTCAAACAAACGAGAAAGAAAAATGAGGGTTGCTCATGCTTCATGTTAGATTTCTCCTTCAGTGCGAATGTAAACCTACAATAAAATATGATGCAGGCCGAGGAAAACACTATGGCATTGCATTGTAATAGAATTAGACAGGAGGATATTGAGTTTACAACAATTTACAGTAATTTCATGTACACCACAGCTCAATACTTGTGAGATAGAATATTAATTTTCCTATAATTAGTTTGGATTTTACCAAAAGATTTAGGAGCAAAAATAACTGTTTCCAATATGAACGCTCAAAATACAAATGAAGTGGAGAATAGAATCATATTTTTACGAAAAAATTATATGTAATAAAGAAAATAACTTTTAAATCAGTGATAAACAAGATATGATAAATTGAGGTTGATATTTGGTCAGATTATTTAGTCAAAAATTAAATTGGCGAGGGAAGTAAATTAAATGCCGTTCTTCGATATAACACTCAAGAAAGCCAACGGCTCGATAATACAATACACTCAGTATACCGTAAACCCACAAATTCAAATTCGTACATACATTACTATTCACTCCATTATAAATCGATTAAGAAACCCGTAGTGTTTTTACAAATCTTAAGAGCGTATCGCATTTGCAGCCCGCGCCTACTTCAAGACGAACTTAATTTCATTCGTTATACATTTATTGGTTTAATGTATCTTGTATGGTTCATTGAATCATGTCACTCCAGAACACCAGACAGATGTATTATTCTGCTAATTAACACGAGTAACGATTCCACCCAAACATTTATCATATTAACTTTTCCTCCACAATTTTCTAAAATAAACAACTTCAAGTTTAAATATAATCACACTATAAAAAAGTTCTTTTCAAATAACAAAACCTTATAACCAACAGTCTGGTGTGTATTCTATTCCATGCAAAAATTGCAATAAATTTTAGTTTGGGGAAACTGGAGGCTTAACTAAACGCATATATGTATGCACACACGGAGGATATAAGAACAGGAAGACTATTTAATAGTTTCTTCAATCACATGAGGAATTATAGTACCAAATTGATTTTAATAATGCGAAAGTAGTCTATAAGTCTGATAATTATTCCAAAAACGTACAAATGAATCAATATTCAGAAAACAAATTAAAAATTACGATATGTTTGAGGCTCTTAGAAATTTAAGAGTCATTCAAATTTTTGATTGTCCCTAAACTTGCTTCGAAAACCGTTACAAAGTAACTACTAACTTAAACTATCGAATTCCAAAACTAAGACATTAGTAAAATGAAAGAGATTAGCATTACCTCCATGTATCCTGACATAGAATTGCAAACCTACCAATTACTTCCACTTCTCCCTACACTTCTCTTCTATCCTTCACATCGCTAAACACTCCACACGTGGGACAAGGGCACTAGAGTAAGAATGATTTTTAAAAGGATACAATAAACACCGTGGTTCAGAACCCACGAAAAACTTTAGATCCACCGACCTACTAGGTCAACTTTCAAGTCCACTATACTATTTCAACCTTTGCTATCTCTATCTTTTATACTCTTCCTCTCCCTCTCTATCCTTTGGTCTCCTCCTCGCCCTTCTGATAGCCCCACTAGGGCTCTGGAGGGGCGGTGAGGAGCTGGGAGGGCCTGGTCTCCTTCCCTTTCCTATGGTCATCTCAAGATGGCCAGAGAGGGAGGGGAAGGGGCTGTCAATCTTTCTCTGTCTCTACTCCCACCTTTCCTTTAGTTTTATTTCTCAGATGTCGCCGAGATCTCCGAGGAAAAACATAGCATCAACACTTGCTCTTCTTCTTGCATTCGGATCAAGAGAGAAGTGAAATGGCAAGCCGAAAGGAACGCCATTGGCGTGCGGGACCATTCTAAGAGTGGAAGACGCTGAGGTGCACGCGGTCCATACATCAGCCGCTGGTAGACCTCCACCTTCGACATCGCCCCTCTTCCCCGCCACCAACGAGACACTAATACTGTAAATGAACCTTCAAAAACATGACATCTTATATACCCGCCCCTCCCCTTCCCCGCGTGGCTGGACTCTCACCTTCGATGAGACCCTACATATAACATCGGTGCAACTATCCATTTTATTCAGAACGACATAATTGCAGGCTTCGGGGGATGGAAAATTACAATATACCGCACTGCGGAACCCGAAGTTAAGAGGCATCCTGGATTACACACACGTCTCTGTGTATACTGGAATTATCAAATGTTCGAGGGTGCGACACCCTCAGGTGGGAATTGTTGATTCGGCAGCCACCAATCATCAAGTCCGCCATGTTTTTTGCATTATCTGAAGAGTCCAACCAAGTCCACCCTCAGTATTCACTCTTAATCCTATTCTCATCTCGCGGGGTGTGTTCGGTGGTAGAATGGAGACCCTCATACAAGTACTAAGTAAATTACCTCACGCACACACCATGGGTAGCGAGACCACCATACGCCTTCGTCACAAGAAACTCACTAAAACCACACTATTACACACCGAAATTTTAAGAATCTTGTGAACATGTGTCACCACAATTACAAACATTATAAACACACACACTGGGTGGGAACTGATTTTCAAGTCCAAAAATAACGCCCAGACATTCCACACACACAAGCATATGAGACCATCGCAACTAACAATCACTTCACCACACCGCCAGACATCAACACAAAGCACCGGATACGAGTATGAGACCCTAGTCCCCTCTAGCTAAAATTCAGCACAGAGAAACTACTCGTCCCCCTCAAGGAAGAGTACGACGCGGATATGGTCCAGGAGTTATAATCAAACAAACACATGTCCTGGGCTTTATTATCAGTGCAAAGTGAGACCCTACAAAAACACTGCTTAACCGGTGCATTTAGGTCCTTGTGCTCATACGCAAACAAAACAAATGCAAATATAACACAATATACGCCCACAACAATGCCTGTGCTGTTATAGAACACGACACCAGACAGGCTCGTGTAAATTTAAAACTGTGTGTTTAAAAGGCGGTGTAAGAGAATACTTGTACACATCATGCACTAACAAACACTCCATTGGGTCAACTGTGAAGGCGACCACGTCATACTCAGTTTGAGGTGTCTATACCTAAAAAAAGAATCGCGCAGACGTCGTTACTATGCTCAGGAGGACTAAAGACACCTTTTCATGAGACATATTCACCAACTTCAACCTCATTCACGATGACCCACCACCACCACTTGCAAACCATATCCCACTGCTGTCAGCGCGACCTGCGGCACACGATGAAACCTTTACACAAACAAACACACTCACACACTAAATTAACTCAAAACAGAACTGGCCATTAAGCTATCCACGGTGGCAAAAGACATATCTCGGGGTGTACCCGCTACATACGCTAAGGCTCTCAACCATGTATACGCTGCTAAAAGTCTGGGGGAAATTGTCTATCCCGGGACGCTTTTGCTCTTCCTTATAAATGAACAAAGAAACGCACGACCACCGCTCCTACCAAAGACCGGTACGCGTAAACACGAAACACGTAAGCACTATAACCCACGACAGCCACTCCTCCCAACTCATTCATTTTCACCTCTACCTCTCTTCCTTCTAGGTCCCCACCTCGTCCCACTCGATTTCCTCTCATTCCTACCTCCCTTAAGCTTCTATTCCTTCTCTCATCGATCATTTCTCTTCTATCGTTCATCCCATTCCTTCTCCATTTACTCCTATCCCTTCACATGGTATTCCTACTTCTCTTCCCATCGAGCCTACCGTCTTTCATACCGTTCCTATTTTTCCTGCCATCCAAACCCATTCTCCCATCGATACTACCCTGGATCCTACTCCTCCTTTCGCTTCTATCCCTTCTCTCTACGCTCCAGTCTCTCCCTCTAATGACCATGTCTCTTTTCCCATCGATCCTATGTCTTCTCCCATCGATCTTAGCTCTCGTTCCGTCGTTCAAACCTCTCCTTCTGTCGATCCCTCTCTTCTCCTAATCCCACTGCTCTCCTAGATCCCTTCTCTCCCCACCCCTCCTAGGGCAGACACTTTCCCCACTTATTCACATTTTAACCTTTCTTCTGATCAAACCCTCCCCTCTACCACCCTATCCCTATCTTCCGACATCATCTACTCTACACCTAAAACAGCCTACTACCCACAAGCAGCATCAATATTGGCATTTTACTAGAGGGAGGCTAAAAGATTGCCAGGAGATGACCACCGACAATACGCACATATACTCAACCAGGGTCTCGCTATGAACGGTATGAGGCAAATAATCTTCAGTGAGAGCCTATTTGCCATAATTAAGGTACATAAAAACGAACGTTCGCCGCAACACCCAACACCTGCACTTACAGAAGCTACACGATATCTCTCGCCCCCACCACCTCTCCTATCACTCATCCCCCCTTTCCAATAGACCCTACCCCTCATGTGGCTTAGCCACTTCAAGAACAAGACTCAACTCCATCCACACTAAACCAACTCGAGGCAATCACACTACAAACACTCCCAGCACTTGCACAAGCAGTGGAAGAAGCCTCACAGCCTGAAGATAAGGTCCCTAGGAAGAAAACTACCGCTCGCAGGTTACGTTCTAAATAAAAAATTTGGCAGTCTATCACACGACATAACTAACACGTACACAAGACCTGTCCGTCCAAACAACACGTTCGACACAAGATACGGTGATAAACACACGCGCCCTAAATACCTACAACCCATAAAAGCCTCAAAAAGCAGCGTCCGAAGGTACGAGCGCCTCCCCACCTCGCCTTGTCACCTATCACTCCAATCGAACCAATCAACCTGACGAACACCTCGCATCGGTTTATAGCCACCAACTTATTTAGCCTTCATATCCCCTCTTAAGTTTTTTCAGAACCGCTCTTCTCTTACTAAAAAGATCTTCTGTGCTCCCACAGTAATCTTTATCTTTTACTTTCTATACATACTTGAATTAAATTAAAGTCTTCTTATAGTACGACTACTCATTCATAATTCGGGAATTTTAACGCTGACGTGAATTAGCATTTCCTCAAGGGAATCTTGCCTCTAAAACAACGTGAAATATTTTCACTTTCCAATACAGGGAATTAAAAATAAAAAGAATTACAATTTGAGCTACAACTAGACGACTTGTTCTGCCCTAACTAACCCCCTCCCCCGCTACCCCCTCTGAGGAGCAAGGGAACGGAATTCAACTGGATTGTAACTCATCTAGTCTCGTTCCAAATATGTCGTTCTATGTGAAAGACATAATTGGAGGTGCAGGAGAAAGCAGGTTTAAGGATTAGCCGACTGTGGAACTCGGCATCAGAAGCACCCGGACAAGGGGCAGAACTGCAAACTCTAGGGAGGGAGTTCACCCCCTCTCTATCCAGGGGGTCCAACCAGGACGACAGAGAGAAGTAACACCCGTCTTTTTGAGGGCCGGGATCAGTTCTGATATCCAAACCCTCGACTTAGTTCCATATATCTGGAATATACAGCCCCAACAGAAAATAATTATGATAATTCGTCATCAATTAACCACCTATAATTATTGAAGAAGAGATACAAATGATTAGATTGGCCCCGTGGAGCTTCACTGGGTGAAATATGGCCCAAGAAAGTATAACAAGAATTTTCCTGTAGGTGACCAGCGGGTAGAACAAGCCCATCAGAGAGAAAGTATTTGAAGTAATGTTCGGGAAACTGGGCATCGCGTTAATAAGCCTACTGGATGTCGCAGCCTTATTAAAGGATGGAACACTGGACACCCTAAAAAACATTGGACTGCATACCGCAATCCCGCTGCAAATACTATCCCATCGCAGCATAGTATGCAGGAGGCTTAATCCTTGGATCGGGCACCACACCAGAGAAGAGATCAGCTAAGACAAAAATGAGCAAAAGTTGCAGACAATAGCAAGTACAGAAATGTATTTAAGGTTGTCTTTGCAGAGATCTCGATGGCCCAAGTGCGAAAGAACAGAGACTACTCATGTTTAACATAAAAGTTAGTGGTGACCAAATAGACAATAGCGACTACACAAATGTGTTTAAGGTTGTCTTTGCAGAGATCTCGATGACCCAAAGGCGAAAGAACAGAGATTAATCATGTTTAACGTCAAAGTTAGTGGTGACCAAATAGAGCGGGAGGAATTCACTCCTGTCTAGTTATGCTTCCGCTGCTACAGAATGTAGCAACACGCTACCAAAGATTGTAAAGAGTCCGAGGAAACGTACTCCAAGTGCAGCGTAAAGGCTCACCAATCCAAGTAGTGTCGCAACAATTAAGAGAAATGTACAACCTGCGGGCAGGGCCACAGATCAATGGTCATTACATGCCCAATCAAAAAGAAATAATCAACAAGAAGAAAAGGGAAAGAAAACAAGACGAGATACGCAGGTCTAACACGACCTATGCTCATGTGACCAAAGATGCGTACAATGAAACAGAGACTAAGAAAACCTACCTCAATATACAAAAGGAAGAATCTACCAAAATCTTGACGTGCATCATATAGCCTCATGTCAGGAAACTGACCCAACATTGATGTTTCGCCAAAGAGCTTAACCAAATGATCGCCAAACACGGACTGAGCCAAATTTTGTTTCCAACGACTCCCTTCAGGGGAGATTCTCCAGCTAAGATAGTTCCAAACCCAGAAACTGAGAAAGACAAAAATAACAAGAAGGAAGAAGAAAAAAAAACCGTAGCAAAAACCAGAACACAGGAACTTAAAACTGCTCGCGAAGAAGGTATAGAAGACCACAGGTGGGAAACTCACGCAACATATAACCCAGAACGAGGCCAAAAAGAGGAAGGAGAGGAAAGGGCAGACAACGAAGAATTCCTCTGACTCCTGGGATCCCTCTGATCCTGAAGCTCCGAAGAGTAAGAATCAAAGTAAAGGGAAGAGTACCACGGACAATCCGGTCGAAGCTGATGAGATCAATCTCACTATGTATGCATCCGAACAAGTCCTATTCCACGAAATTATGGATGTGGTAAAAACACTCACCGGAATAAAAACCAGAATATACAAAGGGGAGCATGGCGCATCAATCGAGGCTGAAATGGTTGAAGAGGCCCTGCACCGCCAAAACCTGACTCTATGCGAGAACACGTGTGAGCAGGTCTTTACTGCCGATTTCAAGAAGAGAAACCGTGAGAAAAGAAACTCCACCCATAAACACTATAAGAAGACCAACATGAAGAATTTAAACAATAGAATGAGGATTGTGAAACTCAACCTTGATTATGAAGAGGGAAAATATCAAAAAGATAGGGCTAAACCTTCAGACCTATATCACTTACAGGTCAGCCACCAAATCTGACAATGAGGACAAGTGATGGCTTCTCTTTCAACTAGAATAGCGAACCTGGCCCAGCAGTTCCCAGTGACGATATTGAGATTATAACCACCATCTCACTCGCGACGATCTAGTTGCGAATTATTCCCCAAAAGAAATTTACCGCAGCCGAATGGGACCGTTACAAGACACTACTCCGTCAATACCCTCCAGCCGACATGAGCGAGGCAACGTTGGAGGAGATTGACGATGAACTGGAGAGGGTAGCTAATTCCATCAGTGAAGCAGACCGCGAGTGAGTACTCAAGACAGGATACAAAACACTTACTCAGACTAAATGGAATGGGGAGATGAAGATAATACCTGGTGTGCACAGGGAGTGTATGGGGAAATAATACGGGCATGTCCAAACCGGGAAAGAAGCTCGCTGTTACGCCGACTAAGCTCTGAACTCAAAGAGGCAATCAACATCCAACAGGTTGAGATATGGGACAGCCTAATATCCAGAGTAAACAGCGAGCCTATCCTGGCAAAATTCTGGTACAAAATCAGGAAAGTGAAAGGACTGACAGGAAAAGTAAGGCTCAGATAAAAGAGAACGGATTATATAAAAGAGGACCCGTTTGTTCTGGCTGAGAGATTTATAACATTCTGAAAAAATGGCTTCTTTATCACCGAAGACAACAAAGAGTTTGACCAGGAATTCGAGGGCCATCTGATTGACAATCTGAAGCAGATGATACATCTAATGCATCCACAGCACCACGCGGATGAACGAAGAGAGGTGGCTGACCATGGCTTTCCAATAACAACAGAGGTCGTCAAGGATACAGTAAAATCCTTTGAACAAAAGGGGCAAGGCTGGAGGGGCATCACCAATAACAACCTGGTAAATTCCCACAGTAGATAATTCAGAGAATCCCTAATATTTTATATGCTTCACTTACTACAGGTTACTTCCCCAAAGGTCTAGAAGTAGCCCAAATCATCTATATACCCATGGTTGGTAAGAACCCTAACCAACTGGTGAATGACAGGCCAATCGTGGGCAAAGTCTACGAGAAGCTATCAGCCAGCCGGCTCCAAGATCAGTTAGGTAAGCATGGAGCTCACAATCCACAGCAGCACGGGTTCCGCAAGAGACGAGGTACTGAAACCGCTCTCGCTTTCCTAACGGAGAAACTTGCCTACTGCACAGCTGAGGGGAAGTACGTAGCCGTGGTATTCCGTGATGTACAAAAGGCGTTTGACAAGGTTTGACTGAGGGGGCTTAAAAGAAAGATCCTGAAGCTTCGAGCTAAAACTTGTCCTGGAATGTTCCTCTTTGATTATTTCATGGACACAGGAGCCCAAATCTCGATCGAAGGATACACAGGACCCGAATTCGAACTTGAGGCGAGAATTTCACAGGGCAACTGTCTGAGTCCGTTACTGTACCTTGTGTACACACTAGTCCTGCCTGCTCCAATGCGGGACGATGCAGTGTATCTGGAGTTTGCAGACGACATCACTCAAATCGTCCCTAGTTCCTATAGGAACACCGGAGTACATGCAAGGGAGACAGCTGCCTAAATCATGAATATCAACATATATGAAAGAAAACGGAATATAAAGACCAACCGCCAAAAATTCCAGATCCTCCCAATAAACCGCCGAAAACTAGACGCCATCATCGTTGACAACGAGCTCTAACCGTAGTCATAAGAGCAAAGAGTCGTGGGCTTACTTATCACCAAGTCAGGTTAGAAAGCCCAAGTCAACTCCCGAGTCTTCCTAGCCAAAATAGAGCTTCGGAAACTTTACAAATTCTGAGATCTCAACGCGCGAGTTAATAAGAAGTTCTCCACTGCCTTGGTATGCTCCGTCCTAATATACCCGGCAGTAGTAACAGAGATGACTAGTTGTACTTCTCTCAGGATATTGTAAATAATGCAAAACAAGGCCACCGCGCTAATCGCTGGTGGGAGAAGGATCGACAGTATTAGGAGAATTCCTGGATGCAAGAGCAGAGCTGGAGCCAATTAATATAGACATCCAAAGGCCAGAGAGAAAAACACGGGGAAATGTGGAAGAAGGAATTGTCCCTACATTCGAAAACAAGAACTTAATACTGCAGCAAAGGAAACACAAAGTTGCCAAAAGATCGAAGTTCCCAAGCAGAAGAATCTGCGCAAGAGAAAGAACCATTATTAAATAACCAAATAGAGTTATCTACAATTCAAGAAACTAAAAACCCTATCGCTAGAAAAAAAAGAAAAAGAATTAGGACATAAGCAAATAATAAAAGAGGTGAAGTGCCCAAAAATGAAAATAAATACATAAATAAAACTAAAAAAAAGAGGCTCAGTGTTCACTAAAAGAAAAGGAAAATATTTAAAAAAGATTAAGCAAAAAGAAGTGTAGTGCTCACAAAATACAAAAGAAAAATTAATGCATAAACTACACAAAAGAGACGAAAATACCATATAAAAATGTAACTAAAAGAAAAGCTAGAAGTTAACAATTAAATATAATTGAGAGGCTTAAAAGCAATGACGGAGGGTCAAATAAATGAGAGTATATATATATATATATATATATATATATATATATATATATATATATATATATATATATATATATATATATATATATATATATTCATATATGATGAAAATTAATGCATTTCCCGAAGAATAGATGATGAATTAAACCACATTCTCCGAAGACAATTTAATTCAGAACAGTTTCGGTGTATCTCACACCCTTTTTCAACTGACACTGGATAGAAAATATAAGAGAAGTGCATATAAGCATAACACAAGATCCCCTCTTTTTTCCCCCAATCTCCTACTTGTGGCTAATCGGGGGGGGACATATTGAAGGGCTGACATTTAACTATTTTGTTTATATGCTTTCTTATTACAGGATTAAAAGAAAATTGACCCTCAGATAGATTTAAATTAGGAACTGACGATATCAAGCTCGATTCTACGATTCTTCTCTTAACATAGTTAGCCGATTTAAATACCATTTTACTTCCATTGAAATCGATCGTATGATTTTTGTCTCTAACATGGCAAAATATTCCACTGCTTTCGCTGCCCACTCTAATATCTCTTTTGTGTTCCTACAATCTCTTGTCTAGATTTCTCCCTGTTTCCCCTATATAACCTTTATGGCAATCGTTGCATGGTATTGCATATACTCCTATTTTATGATGTTCTTTGGGTTTCCTGGCCATCATCAATTGGTTTAAGGAATTATTATATTTAAAGGCTAGATTAATACCCGCTTTTCCAAATATGTCCTTTAAACTATTTAATTTATTATTAAATGGCAATGTTATACATTTGTTGAAGTCGTTAGTGCGGGAAGGCTTATTACCATAGAATGTTTTTCTAGTTGCAAAATGGGCAGACGATATGAACCAATCGGGGTAATACAAATTAGAAAAAATGGTCCTGATAATGACAATTTCTTCATCTAAATAGGAAGGGTGACATATTTTGTATGCTCTAAGGAAAAGGTTAGAAATTACCGATTTTTTAACAGTATTATCGTGAAACGAAAAATAATGTATATAGGCATTCGAGTGGGTTGGTTTCCTATACACGTCACTTTTAATTCATGGTGATCTTTATTAATGAGGACATCTTAAAAGGGTAATCTATTATCATATTCCCATTCATATTTAAATTTGATGGAGACATGCAAATTATTTAAATTATTAAAAAAGGTATCAAAATCATGGCCATTAGGCCATACAGAAAATACATCGTCAATGTACCTTAACGATATAAAGTTTGGGGAAGAAATTGTGGGAAGGAGTTCAGTCTCAAAATATTCCATGAAGAGACATGCCAATATCGGAGATAAACTATTTCCCATGCTAAGGCCAAATATTTGTCTATAAAACTCATTATTTACTCGAAACCCATTGTCAGAGAGGCATAATTCAACTAAATCGATAAATTTACTCGTAGAAATGGGAAGATCCAAATTAAGTCTAAGCATGATTTCCCGCAGAAGGTCCATGGTTTGGTCAACCGGAACTTTGGTAAACAAAGAGTTTACATCAAAGCTCACAAGTTTTCCATCCGGTAATTGCAAGTGGTTGAGGCGATTAACGAAATCTTGAGTGTTCATAATGTGTGCAGATGAGATTCTTTCTACTGCTGGAGATAAATGCTTGGCGAGCCATTTGGAGAGCTTATAAGTGAAAGAATTAATATTGGAAATGATTGGGCGTAAAGGACATCCCTCTTTGTGGGTCTTTGGGAGCCCATACATATAGGGAAGTGAAGGGTTCGTACTCCTGAATTGTTTAATTAAATCTGCGCTTTTCAATATTCTCTTCAATTTGTTGTTGAAATTGTCATTATCAGGACCATTTTTTCTAATTTGTATTACCCCGATTGGTTCATATCGTCTGCCCATTTTGCAGCTAGGAAAACATTCTATGGTAATAAGCCTTCCCGCACTAACGACTTCAACAAATGTATAACATTGCCATTTAATAATAAATTAAATAGTTTAAAGGACATATTTGGAAAAGCGGGTATTAATCTAGCCTTCAAATATAATAATTCCTTAAACCAATTGATGATGGCCAGGAAACCCAAAGAACATCATAACATAGGAGTATATGCAATACCATGCAACGATTGCCATAAAGTTCATATAGGGAAAACGGGGAGAAATCTAGACAAGAGATTGTACGAACACAAAAGAGATATTAGAGTGGGCAGCGAAAGCCGTGGAATATTTTGCCATGTTAGAGACAAAAATCATACGATCGATTTCAATGGAAGTAAAATGGTATTTAAATCGGCTAACTATGTTAAGAGAAGAATCGTAGAATCGAGCTTGATATCGCAGTTCCTAATTTACATCTATCAGGGGGGCAATTTTCTTTTAATCCTGTAATAAGGATGAAAATAAACAAAATAGTAAAATGTGAGCCCTTCAATATGTTTCGCCCCCCCCCCCCTCCAGATTAGCCACAAGTAGGGGATTGGGGAAAAAAAGCGGGGATCTTGTGTTATGCTTATATGCACTTCTCTTATATTTTCTACCCAGTGTCAGTTGAAAAAGGGTGTGAGATACACCGAAACTCTTCTGAATTAAATTGTCTTCGGAGAATGTGGTTTAATTCCCCATATTCATATATATATATATATATATATATATATATATATACATATTAACAGAGGAATCTGACCGGGTGTCGGACACCAAAGCCAGCAGTAGAAACAATGGCGGCTAAGATGGAGGAAAAATAAGATATAACAGGGTAAAAGAATGCAAGCGATGCCATCATTACCAGAGAGAACAAATCTATCTTTCTCACCCCTTTCTCACATACTACACACTTCTTCACTTATTTTAACTACAATGGTTTTGGACTACGTTAATATAGTATTAAATGTTAAGCACATTTTGCGCGGATTCTTACCATTGAATTCTTTATCGCAGTTTTAAGTTTTTGAACGAATCCTATGAACATTTTTAGTTTTAGTAGTGTTTTTTGATATTATCTTTCCCTAATGCAGAGTTAAAACGAACTCTCTGATGATCGCCTTTCCCAAAGCTTCCCCGACGGTCATTCCTGAACCTCATTCTGACCATTTAAAAGCGCTAAATCCAATAATTTTGAATCATTGTTGGAATACTCGTACAAATAAATTTAGTTAAAAGAATTATCCTCAAATGTGTATAAACTTTCACGTTACTCTATCGCTTCCTATCATACATTCCCAATCGCATAAGTTAGATTAAATCACAAAGAATATCTATATTATCTTATATCATTTCTTTATTTTCCTTATCATTAGCTCATTGATATAATCAGTCTGTCTAGGTAGTCTGTAAATGGACTGTATTTAGTATCGTAACCTCTATAACAGTCCCAGCGTTATTAAGCTACCTAGAAGAGAACAAGGTAAATCAGTTTTTACATACTTGTAAGAGCCGAATCTTGGTTGAGGGCCCTCACAAAAATACTGAAACTACCAACAATGAAATACACCACTTGTAAGAGCGACATTCTGTTTATTGCCTTCTTGAATATCGTCATTTATCACTCTGCCACTGACGATGGAAAAATCCGAATTAACTATCCTGCATAGTTCGTTAAGTGCAGTAGATGATGCTTTGCCCTTAAAATGTCCTCACTTTGTGATAATGAGACCCCAAATGTGAGCTTGTGTGTGCTTGTGTTTGAGAGAGAGAAAAAAAAAGAAAAACAGAGAACTTCAATGTCATTTCTCGAAATTGGTATTTCCGGTCTATTTAATCCCTTTATATTTTCTCGTCCGATACAAAACGAGCGGATGTGAGATTCGAACTCGGTCTGGCCTAAATATTATTTGTGTTCGAGAAAAAACGGGCTTCCCGTAGAACCCTATACCAGACGGTCTCATTACGAAGTTCATGCATTGAAGTGTACATGAAACTGTTATGAGTTTTTCACGTAGCTCTTGTCATTTTATTCTTTACAAGAGTTTTCACATTCGGTTTAATATAATTCTTTTACCGAACTTTCTCCCCTCTCTAATTTTCAAGCCTTTATCTTCATCCTTCCTCGTTTATATATATATTGTGGTAGCTTACCGCTTAGTCTCTCCTCTCCGCTTAATACAGATTGAAATATGGAAGGATGGAAGGAGTAAATGCAAACCATTACAAACATAATATTAATAGACATGATAACCAGCATATCGTAGTCGGAAATGAGGGCAGCTAGATACCAGCCTGTCTGTGGGCAAGCAGGGAACCACGGTGTACAGAAAGCAATATCGTCCGCTGTATTTGAGACGCATGTTTCTTGCTACCTTGGAATTTTTTTTGTTGCATTTCAAGTGTCACCATACCTACTTGAAGGACTCTGGAAAGGTTTTGATTATGTAATTGCTTGTTCACTAAGTAGTACTGACGTCCACAACAGTTCATTGACAGGTTAACCGACTTGAAATAAGTTGCCGACTCGCTGTTAAATAAACATGAGAAACATTTAATTACCAGGGCTCTGTAGGATTTGATAATAAAACAGAGAGCCTCAGCAGTGAAAAAATTTAACTAAGAACGTTACTCTAGAGAAACAAAAGTCAACAACGCTTCTCAACCAGCTTCGGTACGCCGATGACCCAAAATGTCTGGAGGAGCTGCTTCGCAACAATATCCCGATCCGCAAACCATTCATTGTATTATTTATTATAGTTGGGCCAATCAAGTATGAACAACCTTTCAATATCTATGAAAGCGATGGAAAAAAATAATTACTTTCCAGGGGCTTTGGAGAGATGAGGTAGTTGCAGCCACTGGTGAGTCGAGCGTCAACACATTCGGTCCGAGCTCAATTGCCTCATCAAGTCTATCGAAGGTCTTGTTAGGATGCTCCTAGGCTGGAACTACTTAATTACCAGGCATTCCATCTCGCCTTTACTACCAGATTCGGTTCACACTTGACTGGTCACTGGAGGGTTATATCACCAGAGGTTCCAAGAGGAAGCTCAAGATTCTTCCTACTCTGTGAGTTTAGGAACCAACGCCCAACCTCCGTGCCATGATCAAACCATTGCATATATATATATATATATATATATATATATATATATATATATATATATACATAAAAGGGTATTTGACGCGTGCTTAACTCAATTTATCCTCTGTCCTTTGAATCCCCAATTAGTTCTCTTTCTCCTTCTCCTTCGACCATGCGAAGTGATCTTGTCTATCCGGAAGATTTTTGTGGTCTAAAGGGCGGTTTAATTAAGATCAAAGCCGTTGCTATTGCATCAATGTGCACGGTTCGAATCCCACCCCAGCTTGTTTTTTTTCGAAGTAGGAAATAACTCTTTCCGAAGAAAAATTATCCCGTTTTCTCTTTCCTGCCGTGAAGTTGGATATATATATATATATATAGTACAGGAAAGAGAAATTTGACGGAATGAGCAATGAGACAAGAAACAGGAGTTTTTTAGAGGTAAGAGAAAGGGACATTAGAAGAAGACTAGAATCATAGAGAGCAGAGGGAGGCACAATGAAGGCAATCCTTTACCGAGACGACAGTGATAACGCCAGGGGAATAAAGTTTGAAATTCCTGGCCGGGACTCGAACCCGGGTCTGCTGATTGCCGGTCAGATGCTCTACCGCTGAGCTACCAGGCACAGTAACTCTACTTCGCCCAAAGCGTCACCCCATCAAACCCAGTATCTCTTTAAGCTAGGAACCTCCAAGGAATTTTTATACCACATCTTCTTACCCGCTCACAATTTAAAGGCTCATCCCCAAGTCACATACAAAGAAGAAGGAGCAAATGCAAGTTCTGCGGGTGATAACAACCACCACAGGGCTTTCGCCATATTTATTTTCTGCCTTTCAAAACAATTTTGAAGACAGAAATAAAGGTGCAAAAACCTTGCATTGCAGACTATATTACAATATAGTACAGGAAAGAGAAATTTGACAGAATGAGCAATGAAACAAGAAATTTCTCTTTCCTGTACTATATTGTAATATAGTCTGCAATGCAAGGTTTCTGCACCTTTATTTCTGTCTTCAAAATTGTTTTGAAAGGCAGAAAATAAATATGGCGAAAGCACTGTGGTGGTTGTTATCACCCGCAGAACTTGCATTTGCTCCTTCTTCTATATATATATATATATATATATATATATATATATATATATATATATATACAGGGAGCGGCAGAACCGTTTGAGGAGTCAATTCAATGCTCAGGGAAAGGAGCGCGGTGTCCCCTTGCTGGTTTCCGAGGAATGGCTCACTTCCCTGGGCAAAGCCTCCCATGGCTCCCCCGGGAGTGTACTCCATACCCACCTTACTTTTTTACAACGCCTTGAAACTGCTCAATCGGTTCTGCCACCCCCTGTATATATATATATATATATATATATATATATATATATATATATATATATATATATATATATATATACAAAGAAAGAGCAAATAAAGGTTCTGCGGGTGATTGTACAACCACCCTTTTTTTATTTTCTGCCTTTAAAAAACTTTTTTCGCCTGGCCGTCATTTCTGTCTTCTCGGTAAAGGATCGCCCTCACTGTGCCGCCCTTTGCTCTCTTTGATTCTGGGTTCTCCTAATGTCCCTTTCTCTTGCCTTTAAAAAACTCCGGTTTCTTGTCTCATTTGCTCATTCGCGTCCAATACTTTTCTCTTGTACTATATATATATATATATATATATATATATATATATATATATATATATATATATATATATATATATATATATTTATATATTGCCCCCATTTATTATATATATTAGAAGTATATTTTGGGTCTTGTTTTTTATATATTCTTTGAACTGCAACTGGGCAAGCCATTAGATAAATCCCTTTTGAAACGTAAATCGCCCTCTGTATAAAAATCAAGGAGGCGGTTCCCCACTCTTTTAATTGCCCCAAAGCATATCGCAGGGGGCCTAGGGTCGGCTATCTGCCCGTGTTTGTGTATGCGCCATCGCAAGTCTTTACAGGCATACCTCGACTTATATATATATATATATATATATATATATATATATATATATATATATATATATATATAGAGAGAGAGAGAGAGAGAGAGAGAGAGATATATATATATATATATATATATATATATATATATATATATATATATATATATATATATATATATTAAATCTGGTGTCAGGGAAAGTTAGGTTATTTTGTATTGAAGGACCCCTTTTTTTTAAGTTTTTTTCCTAGTTAAGTTGTTCAGTAACCAGTTTGCCAAGTTCGTTCAAGGATATCCAAAGATATTGGCAGAATTTCTTAATTTTTCTTTCTTTTGATTCATTTATTTTGTTGTGACGATTTTTTTTCAAGTTTATTTACGTTGTGTGGGTTTTTTTGGGGAGACTAGCTCCCCTAAAACCCCTACTAATCCCCGTGCAGGATTAAAACGCCTATAATTACTGGTCATATAGTGATCAATTTTTGAATTATTACTTTTTTTTCTTTATTGATTGCGTATAATCATTGTGTAATTAAATCTCCATTAGGATTTTGGTACGATCGTAAGAGCCCCATAATCTTTTCCGTGAATTCCTTGGACGCGGCGAGCGGCCAACGCACATTTACACCAGCAAGATTTCGTCATTTGAACGTTTGTGACAGCAAGGAGAGATCCTTGGGTTGTCAGGCAAGAATCTAATTGGCTATATTCATAAGGAAAAAAGAAATGAAAGGGCAGAAAAAGAGAACAAAGAGAAACTCAAGAAAAAAGAGAAAGAGAGCAGAGAGAAGCTGAAGAGAGAAGAGAACAAAGAGAAGTGGAAGAAAGAGAAAGAATTCGTCAGCATGATCTAAAAGGAAGCAATTGGAAACTCTCTCCGTTAGTTCGAGGAATTAATCCCACCAAACTCAAACCCCATCAGTAAAGTTGCCAGTGTTTAAGGAATGCGAGGATTTCAGAGCGTACTTAACTCACTTTGAGAAAATTTTTTAAGTGAACCACTGGGACATTGAAGCCGATGGATTCGTTCGACTACTCCCCTTCCCCAATACTCACCTGCAAAATATTTTTAGTTTGCTCCCCACCGAAGCCACTCCACCCTCAAGTAGGAATTATTATCGGCTGTTAATATGAATCCTGAATTCTATAGGTCAAAGTTTCGCCAGGCGAGATACTTCCTGGCCAGACCTAGCGCCAATTTGGATTCACCCTCCAGAGGACTTTACAATTCTGGTTTGACTCAGACCAAGTCATCAGTGACTACTAGTTCCTATTTGATTTCGTCTGACGGGCTCAGTTGATGGCTGCAGTACCCTCCGCATTCGTGAAGGATAGATGAGTGTCATCCTTCAAGGAATGTATAGAAGAGGCGGATAGGTACGGGTCAAGCCACCACCTATACCGCAAAGCACCTCAGAAGTTTCATCTTCCATCCAAAAAAGTAAAGGTAAAATCCCCAAGTTTCCTCCCAAGAACTCGCCCAAGTTTGTGAAGGTAACTTGTCCCTCTAAACCCAAATACTATCCTCCGCCGGAATCAAGGAATATTAAGCCCTTCATAAATAATCCCCCAGCGTCGGATTATCCTCGAAGGTCCATAGTGTATTTTTCCTGCGGTGTTCCCGGTCATGTGAGGATCAATTTCCCCAAAAACTCACAATTCCGTTTTGCTCCTAATCAGCAAATCCACCAAATAAGTGCCTCTCTCTCTCATCCGCCCGCTCGCTCTGAAACGTCAGCAACTTCCCCAGCAAGCAGTCCCCGGGGAAAGCAAGTCAATTTCCTGTTCAACAAAAGCTCCCCCGGTGGGCTTGAGTTCGAAAACGGAACTGTTAACGATGTAGAGTGTCAACCCTCGTAAGAGACACCGGCTGTACTTGCTTCTTCGTCTCAGAAAAGTTGCTCCCTCCACTGGGCGCCGACTACGATAAATTCGCAGTAATCCATGACTACTTGGTACGTGAAAATCGGTGCCCCGTGGTCCGCTGCTGTCTCGAATGTAAATACTTTAGTGGTTGGGCTGAAGTAAATGCAGTCCCCAGTAAGTTCTGGGCCGTGTTGGTCGGCCAGAGCCCGCAGCTCTCCCCAAACCCCGTCGCATATCCCATCATCACGAGGGCCTAGGCACTAGAGGATACTGCTCCCCCCGTGCCATTAGAACCCCCTTATGCTCCAGAATTTGCAACCCTTCGAAGCGAAACATTTGCAAGCGCTCAGAAGAAATGCCCCACCCACTAGCCCTTGTGGGGAAAAGTGAGAAATGAGGAACGAGGATCTGCCAGTGGTCAAAGGAAAGTTGCCTACCACATTAGTAATGGAGTCCTTCTTCGCTCCAGTTCGGCTGAGGATAAAACCCCAACTCGCTCGTTATGTATCCCTCGGTCACAGATAGCTCACCTCTGAACTAACGGAATACGTTGGCAAGCTCCTTATGATCAAGCCCCTATTCACCTCCCCTATTCACCCCGCCGCTAACGGCGTCTGTGAAAAGATAAATGGTACTCTGAAAGTTATGCCATGCTCAGCACCGAGAATGGCATCGAGACCGCTGGTTGCCATGTTTGCCTGCAGAGAAATCTCGCACAGAACTTTAGGATTTGCCCCCTCCGAGGCTTTGTATGGCCGAATCTTCCGAGGCCCGATGCACATATTGAATGAACGTTTTCCAATCCCCGCTTAGATGAGGAGATCAAATCCTCGTATTCTTACATGTTAGACGTTAGGAACTGCTTGGAAGCATGGGCCGATATAGCTTACAAAAATAAGGACTTAAGCTTGGAAAAGTATAGGACCTATTTTGACGTTAGGTCAAATAGAGGCGATTGAAGCCCGGTGACGAGGTGCTACTCTTCTTACCAATTGAGACATATAAGCTCTTGTCCTAATGGAAAGTCCCCTTCCTATTCCTAGAAGCACGTGGCCTCGTGGATTATGTAATACAGACCCCCTCAGGGAACAAATTGTTTCATATAAATATGCTTAAAAGCTACCACCGCGTGCCTGCATTAATAATATAATTGCCCTTGACGAATAGGCAGTAATTTAAGCACCTTATCTCCCTCAGCATCTTACGATAATTCAAACAGTATGTGTCTAGTCTGATAACATTTACCCTATCCCTTCGCTCCCCGGTTCCCGTTAAAGCTCTGCCCATGAACTCAATTTAAATCGGCAGTTGGAGCCTCACCAGAAGACGCAATTAGTTCGTTTGTTGACTGAATTCCCTTGTGTAATTTCTGAGAAGCCTGATTGCTCTTTATATTTTGAGAAAAATATAGCCCTAACCACACAGGAGCCTATTCGCTCTAAATCATACCCATTGCCCGTTCACTTGTGTCCTACTTTTAACGCTGAAGTAGAAAACTTGCTAAAATTAGTGATCATTGAACCTTCACTTTGGCTTATTGCTCCCCCATTGTTATGGTCAGAAAGCCAGATCAGTCTTTTCGCATGTGCGTAAACCTTAGAAAATTGAACGCAGTAACAGTCTTCGACGCTGAGCCTATTTCTTTGATAGACCTATCTGAAAAGGCTAAGTTTATTTCAGAGATAGACTTGTGTGAGGCTTACTATCAAATCCTTCTTAAGGCTAGTGCCCGGAAATACACCACATTTCCGACAGAGAAAGGATTTATGTATGTAGTTTAGGCGTCTTCCTTTCGGTTTAGTTACTGCCTGTAGTAAGTATAATCGCATAGTGCGCCGGATACTGGATGGGCTGAATAACATTTCCTTTTACTTTGATAATGTTTAGGTGGCCACCAGCACATTGGAACAACATATAATGTCCCTACGCTCCCTCCTTAATAGGCTTTGTGAACACGGCCTCACTATAGGCCCCGGTGAAGGCCATCGTAGACATGCCCCTTCCGCGTACGAAAAAACAATTACGCTCTTTTCTCGGAACGACATCCTTTTACAGACGCTTTGTCCCGAATTTCATCGCTTCAGCGTCCTCCCCCTCCCCTACCTCCCTGCTAAAGAAACGTTCCCCAGACCCCCTCATATGGAACCCCACTTCCATCAGCAGAAGGAAAACTAATACTGCGACTCCCGAACACAAGTAAACCGTTCGGAATACGAACGGATGCTTGTAGTGAAGGCATCGGTTGCGTTTTGCTTCAGTATGAAGAGGATGGCAATAGTTATCCCATTGCGTACGCCAGCCTGAAGCTCTCGCCACGCGAAAGGAACTATGCGGTAATGGAAATTGAGGCTCTAGCTATCGTGTGGAGCGTGCAGAAATTCAAAACATATTTGTTAGGTAAAAAGTTCGTGATCGAAACCGATCATCGCCCATTGTGTTATTTAAAAAATTGTAAAAGCCAGAACGGAAGGCTTATGCGTTAGAGTTTACTTCTAATGGAATACCAGTTACGAATAGTGTACATAAAAGGGACCGAAAACTGTGTTGCCTACAGTTTAAGAAGGAATCCGGTCGAGGATCCTCCCCCTACAAAATAATTTGTGTTAAACCTTGTATTCCCGTGTATATAATCGAGTCTGTATACTTGCCCCTTTATAATGGTCCTAGGACTCCGTCCTAACAGTGTACGTTAATGCTCTTTGGTTCCTTGTACAAAATTGTTTTTCCTACATATTTGTCCTTGGTGTAATTTTTTTAATTCGCGTTGTATTTTTCTTTTTTCTTTGTATTGAATATGGTTCCACTGCCCTTTTCATGAATGAATCTCTATTTAAATTAATTATTTATTTTGTTATTTTGCTCGCTCGTTAACGACGATACCTTTTAAATATAACCTGCGTCAGGAATTGAACGAAAGTCATTGTTTCATTTGGTGACCGCTGTGTCGACTCAAATTTATATAACCGCTCTTAGTGTACACACCTGTAGACTCAAGTCAAACATTTTCCCATCCAGGAGTCCTCCCATGTTTGGGGATGCCCTTTTTCCTCCTCTACGTATCAGGCGTGTAAGGGAATGCCCTTGAATGACCAGCGTAAGAGGAATCCCCCTCGGAATACCATTTTCAGCCCCTTCGTTTTAAACCACGTGATCCTTGGCGTGGGAAGTTTAGAATCTTCGAGAAGGAAGCAGTCCCGCGCAGAGTCACCCGACCCAGCTGTATTTGCGTTCGGACGCCCCTCGCTCCTCCTTCCCCCGCGATAACACTCAACTCTCTCTCCCATGCTTCCCAGGCATATCTATTCCCCCCGCGAGCGCAGCCGCATTAACTCTACCCCCATATCATGGGGCAAACTTCGTGTCCGATGCGACTCGTTATGTCGAAATATGTTTAGGGCTATCTATCGGACCAGCCTCCTGGCTATTTAACTCTGAGTCCGCCATTCCTTTAAGAGATTGAGAGTCTGCCAGTTCCTTCGTTTAGATTGTTTTGACTGCTCCCCCGCTAAGTCCCGCAACCCCTGTTCGATTCGTAGCTCGTCGTTAAGATCTCACCAGCAGATCTCCCTTCGGGAAGCTTTGGCCCCTGTTCAGAGGAAAGCTATCGAGCCACCTTCTTTCCGGAGAAATATGTGGTCCCCCTCATCTCGGACCCCTTTCAAGACTCTCGTTTCTTCGTGCTTGAGATTCCCTGCCGAGCCGTAGAACCGTCTCGTGTTTGAAATTCCATCTCTCTGGAGCAGATAAAATCTCGTTCTTCAACAAGAAGTACTCAAAACCCTTATCTACGAGTCCTCCTCGTTACGACTCCCCGAAGTATCTTCTCAAAGACCTGTTCCGTTGATCAACAATACCCTTGAAAGTAAAGCGATCTTGTGTTGTAATCTCCTGATTACACCCCGTCAATCGTCTTCCGCATCCACTCCTTAATTGACTTCCCGCTGAATCGTCATTAGTATCTCTTGTTTGAGTTAACGTTAATTTTGCTCCTCCCGCTTAACTCTGTAATATTATAAATTGTCACAATCAAATTAACTATCTTTATCGAGCAATTTTTTCCCCCTTTTTTGTATATATATATATATATATATATATATATATATATTAAAATAATATTTTGGGACCTTGTTCTTTATACAAGGTGTCCCAGAAAAAAGTTAACCGGTTTACCGTACTTTGAATTTGTATAACTCAAAACCTATTAGAGATTTTTGAGTCCTGCAAAACAAAACAAATTTACCAACTATTTATCTGTCGATTCTGGAAATTTTATTGAATTCCCTTCTACGATATTGATACACTAATGGGTTTAGTGGAGGCGATCAAAGTTATGTTTGCGCAAAGAAGTAAAATAAGGAAACTTCGAAGTTTAAAATCAACAAATATATTTAAATCTATTTTTAAAAAAACACCTCTTCATATGAGTAATACAAATTCACTTTTAATTTTCTAAGCACCGTTTCCTTCCACATGTCCTCCATTTCTTTACGAGCACAGTTGCGCCTTTGATGGCATTGATTGAACAACTTTTAGGATTAACTTGTGATTTTCTTTAAGTCTATTGACTCCACGTGTGATACTATCTCTTAACTGGTTGATGCTTTGTGGTGTAGTAGAATGCACTTTATTCTTTAGATATCGCCATAAGAAATAATCGCACGGTGTTAAGTCAGGGGATCTTGGGTCCATTCAATTGCATGATTTAGCGCGCCAATACGGTTGTCAAACGTTTCTCTTAGTTTTGTTCTTACAGCAAGCTGTCTATAAGCTGGTGCACCTTCCTGAATCCACCAAAGTCTATTGAATTAATTGACATAAATCTGGCGGAGTTCCCGGAAGATCCTTTCGTTGATCATGCTTAGGTAGGCAGCACCATTCAAGTTATTCTCGTAAAACAATGGGCCGACAAGATAGCCATTCCCGCATATTCCGATCCACAGAGACACTTTCTGCTGTCAAATACGTGCGTCAAAGATGAATGCTGGGGGGGGGGCAGCGGTGCATATTGACGAATATTATGGCTAATTACCTTTCCAAGAAACGAGCATGTTTATGGACACCCATTCGACAAATTGTCTACGACGAGGAACATCAGTTTCAAGAAGCTGGTTCTTGCATGCATCTTATAGGAATGCCATTTTAAGTCATGTTTATTAATGCGGTTAAATGATGACTTTAACAATTGTAACCCATTCTTTCTGACTGATACATGTCGATTTTTAAGAAGCGTCATCTGAACATTTTCGATATTTTTTGTTGTTCTTATGGTTTTCATACGACCCGAACGACCTTTATTTTAATTTAAGCATGTTCCTTCATGTTGGTATTTGCAAACATTTTTCTAAATTGTGGGCTTGCTTGGCGGGTGCCTACCTGGAAAACGTTGTTCAAATAAATCTTGTACTTGTTTAATACTGCCAGTCTTAATAAAGTCTGTGTAAAAGCAAACTTTTACACAGAAATGCTTTGATTTGCTTAGTAAGCAATAATGACGAGACCGTACGAGAGCGTGGCTGAAAAACCCCTGTAAAATGGCCTAGGCTTTGCTTGAAGAATCACACAGTGACCTTGGCTACCTCGGCTCCCTACGCTTCTCTTGAAAGTGCACGGTGGCCTAGCCTTCCTATGCTTCGTTTCATTATTTTACCTCCTTGCACAAATATAATTTTAATAGCCTCCACTCAACCAATTAGTGTATTAACATCAGAATAGGGAATTTAAGGAAATTTCTAGAATCGACAGATAAATAGTTGTTAAATAAAACACTTTTTGCAGGACCCAAAAATCTCCAATAGTGTTTGAGTTATACTAATTCAAAGTACGGTTAACTTTTTTTCTGGGACACCCGGTATATCCTTTGAACTGCAATATGGCAAGCCATTAGATAAATCCCGGTCAACCGTAAATTACATTCTGTATAAAAATCCAGAAGGCGGTCCCCCACTACTTTAATTGGCTCAAAGCATATCGCAGGCGGCCTAGGGTCAGCTATCTGCCCGAGCAAGTCTTCAAAAAGTTCTATAATTATCTTCCATTCTTTGTACTCTTTTTAACTGCGAACCTTGCTTGATAGCTATTGCAGCTCCGTCGTGTGACTCTCCTGAAGGATTTGTGGCCATAACATTGTAGTTACATATCTTTATTTTCTCGGTTTCTATGTTTCTTCCATATCGTGAAAAGTCCTTGCCTAAATATCTTTAAAAGTAAGGTAAGAACTTATATACAACATTCCCCAGAAGTGTAATGTAGTACAATGATTAATAATTGTTAATAACCAGTTTTAAACTGATAATCAAATTACGGAAACCTCCTCAATCAAGCCGTAAGTAAGGTCTTTAGTATTCGTCTATTCTAATCAATTGTTGTAACTCTACAATTGTAGTTCTTCGTTGTAACCCTCCTATGTTATTCCCATCTCTATCCGTATCACTTTAGGCCAAAACTGACTAGTAAAATAGAGCTTTTGCATTGTTTTCCACCACAGTGGAATGAATATATCGTTTTTATAAAGACAAAACGTCTGGTCATATTTTTTTCAAAATTCATGGTGTCTGAGATCTCCAAATTTTACTCTTCTCCATTTGACTTAAAACTGAGGCTGTTGAATTGAGTCAGTCTTAAAGAATTTTGCCTTTATTCCCTAATACAATTCACTTCCTTTAATTCCCCCAAAGTAGACAAAGTATATTTCAGTGAATGACGCCGAGCGAAGATGTGTTGTTAGACGCAGTCATTTGCGAATTTAGGTAGGGATGACATGGGCAGCCACACAGAGTAGCATCTTGATTGAAGGCAGCTCGGCTGCACAAAGAAAGCTCGTTAGATGTTGTATCCCTTATTTGCGTTACTTCCATTATATCATGGCTTCGTATGGGGCGAATTGAGACCCATAATTCTAGTTTGTAGCTCAGCAGGTTTCGAGTTACTGGGAAGATCTCACAGTCAGAGATGGTATGTGTGGGGATGGAGAAGGCGAGAAGGGGGGCATCAAAGAATGCACGACAGACCAGGGTTTAGATGCTAGTTTCGCAATTTAATTTGTGTTTTCGTTTGAAGTCTAACAACGGGATAAAAAAAATATCATAGTGTGTTCCATTCCATTTGTGTAATAGGATATTTGTGAAATTTAATAGTTTTTTATAACTTTATTTGGCATATATACATAATTATATATATATACATATATATATATATATATATATATATATATATATATATATATATAGTGAGAAAAGGAGAGCAAGTACTGACGTCAACATTTATTGGCCAACGTTTTGGGCTCTGGACCCATCTTCTGGGCTAGAACAATAAAAACAAAAAATAATTTTTAAAAAGAGAACACTAACAAGAGTTTAGGGTTAAATGTAGAAATGCGAAAAATAAAGAGCTCAAAAATCATTTCGAAGGATAAATCTTTGTAGTTTCAGTAAAAAAAAAAAATTTATCAATACAAAATGAATTCAAAGGACATTTGTGGCGGTAGAGTAGAACAAGAGGTCAACACAATAAATACACTATTACATATTACCCGATTCGGAGAAAGCTGTGAACTGACTGAATGAAACTTTAAAATTTGGAACTAGGAAAGCTTTGAATTAGCGTTGGGTGTTTTATTAAATTCTATTGAATTGGTTGGGAGAAAGGATATAGTTTTAGCTAGTTGGTTGCTTTAGGGGTAATTTATTACTGGCAACTAGTTAAATAAGAGAGTGACTTTGTTTTAAATTAAGCAATGTATCACGGTGTGGAACTAGAGTCTTTATTTAACCGAGGCTGATTGTGTTTAATTAATAGGGACTCAATTATGAGAAGGTCAGATTTATATTTTGTTGAAACTAATATTTTAAATTGATTATAGTATATAGGGATTATACATGAATGGGAATGAGATCGAATAACAGAACTTTCTTTTACATATAGATCAATTCCTGTTCTGTAGCTGAACCACTGGTGAGCATCGGTGCTTACCTTGAGAGGGCGTTCTATACATCCAAAGTACATTCCAAAGAACATTTAGGACAAGTATATTTGTGTACTATTCTGGAACGCATGTAAGGAGTGGGGTCTTTTAACCTGAACAAGGAGCCAATTTTTAAGAGATTAACCAAGATTGGGGTTAGATTATAATGTGGATAGAATTTTTTCAAAATATTCAATAATCCTTTTATAAGGGCACTAGGCCGGTATCCCCAAAGGAAAAGGAGATACAAATATTCCAAATTTAACCCATAGCTCTCGTCACTGTTCTCTTTTGTAAAATGAATTATTTTTTTTATGATATTTTGCTATAGTCCAGAAGATGGGTTCAGAGCCAGAAATGTTAGCTAATATATGTTGAATTCAGTGCTTGCTCTCCTTTTACTACTGAAGATAGTTTCGGCTTGCTAGAAGCAGAAACATTCACGTATATATATATATATATATATATATATATATATATATATATATATATATATATTCAATGCTTTTAACATGGCACGGAGGTTGGTTGTTGGTACTTGTCTGTGCTAAACTCACAGAGTGTAGGAAGAATCTTGAGCTTCGTCTTGGAACCTCTGGTGATATAACCCTCAATAGACCAAAGAAGTCTCTTCAAAAATTAAACCAGTGGCACGTCAAGAGTGAACCGAATCTGGTAGTAAAGGCGAGATGGAATGCCTGGTAATGAGTAGTTTCAGCCTGGAAGCATCCTAACAAGACCTTGGATAGAGATGATGAGGCAATTGAGCTCGGACCGAATGTGTTGACGCTCGACTCACCAGTGGCTGCAACTACCTCATCTCTCCAAAGCCCCTGGAAAGTCATTATTTTTTTCCATCGCTTTCATAGATATTGAAAGGTTGTTCATAACCGATTGGCCCAACTATAATAAATAATACAATGAATGGTTTGCGGATCGGGATATTGTTGCGAAGCAGCTCCTCCAGACATTTTGGGTCATCGGCGTACCGAAGCTGGTTGAGAAGCGTTGTTGACTTTTGTTTCTCTAGAGTAACGTTCTTAGTTAAATTCTTTCACTGCTGATGCTGTGTTTTATTATCAAATCCTACACAGCCCTGGTATTTAAATGTTTCTCATGTTTATTTAACAGCGAGTCGGCAACTTATTTCAAGTCGGTTAACCTGCCAATGAACTGTTGTGGACGTCAGTACTACTTAGTGAACAAGCAATTGCATAATCAAAACCATTCCAGGATCATTCAGGTAGGTATGGTGACATTTGAAATGCAACAAAAAAATGTTCCAAGGTAGCAAGAAACATGCGTCTCAAATACAGCGGACGATATTGCTTTTTGTACACCGTGGTTACCTGCTTGCCTACAGGCAGGCTGGTGTCTAGCTGCCCTCATTTTCGACTACGATATGCTTGTTATCATGTCTATTAATATTATGTTTGTAATGGTTTGCATTTACTCCTTCCATCCTTCCATATTTCAATCTGTATTAAGCGGAGAGGAGAGACTAAGCGGTAAGCTACCACAATATATGTAAACGAGCAAGGATGAAGATAAAGGCTTGGATATTGGAGACGGGAAAAGGTTCGGGACAAGAATTATATGAAACCCAATGTGAAAACTCTTGTAAAGAATAAAATGACAAGAGCTACGTGAAAAACTCATAACAGTTTCATGTACACTTCAATGCATGAACTTCGTAATGAGACCGTCTGGTATAGGGTTCTACGGGAAGCCCGTTTTTTCTCGAACACAAATAATATTTAGGCCAGACCAAGTTCGAATCTCACATTCTCTCCTTTTGTATCGGACGAGAAAATATAAAGGGATTAAATAGACCGGAAATACCAATTTCGAGGAATGACATTGAAGTTCTCTGTTTTTCTTTTTTTTCTCTCTTTCAAACACAAGCACACACAAGCTCACATTTGGGCTCTCATTATCACAAAGTGAGGACATTTTAAGGGCAAAGTATCACCTACTCTACTTAACGAACTATGCAGGATAGTTAATTCGGATTTTTCCATCCTCAGTGGCAGAGTGATAAATGACGATATTCAAAAAGGCAATAAACAGAATGTCGCTCTTACAAGTGGTGTATTTCATTGTTGGTAGTTTCAGTATTTTTGTGAGGGCCCTCAACCAAGATTCGGCTCTTACAAGTATGTAAAAAATGATTTACCTTGTTCTCTTCTAGGTAGCTTAATAACGCTGGGACTGTTATAGAGAGTACGATAATAAATACAGTCCATTTACAGACTACCGAGTCAGACTGATTATATCACTGAGCTAATGATAAGGATAATAAGGAAATGATAATAAGAAAATACAGCTATTCATTGTGATTTAATCTAACTTATGTGATTGGAAATGTATGATATAGGAAGCGTACAACAAGGTGTAAGTTTCTACACTTTTGAGAAACATTCTTTTAACTCAATTAGTTTGTATTTTAACAATGAGTCCAAATTATTGTCTATAGTGTTTATAAATGGTCAGAATGTGGTTCAGGAATGACTGTCGGGGAAGCTTTGGGAAAGGCGATCATCAGAGAGTTCGTTTTAACTCTGCATTAGGGAAAGATAATATCAACAAACACTACTAAAACCAAAAATGTTCATAGGATTCGTTCAAAAACTTAAAAACCTGCTAAATTAGGTTAACTGCGATATAGACTTTAATGGTAAGAATACGCACAAAATGGGCATAACATTTCATATTATATTAACTTATTCCAAAAGAATTGTAGTAAAAAACAAGTGAGGAAGTGTGTAGTATGTGAGATAGGGGTGAGAAAGATATATTTGTTCTCTCTGGTGATGAGGGCATCGCTTGCATTCCTTTAACCTATTATATATTATTTTTCCTCCTTCTTAGCCGCCAGTGTTTTTATCCTTAGCTATGGTGACCGAGAGAGCCAGTCATATTCATCTGTTAATATATATATATATATATACATATATACATATTTATATATATATGTAGGTTCTTTTAAAGTCCACAGTGGAGGCAGCGTTATTAATTTTAATTTGTATTTACTTAATATTTCTTATAAGTTTTTTAACGGGGTCTTCGAGGCGAGAAAAAACATCCGCGAATGAGATTCTTTACTCATACACGTCTTTCGACCATGTGAGGTCATCTTCAGGGAATAAACAGAAATGGAATTATTCCTGGTGTATTCAATAGTGGTAGATGATAGATGGTAAAAGAAAAGTAGGGTTGCCCTAGTTTGAGGGGCATCGCAGTCATTTTTCTACTCTAACTACTTATTTTTACCTTTTGTTTTATTAATTTTGACTTGTGTTTGTCTCTGTGTGCGTTCTTCTTTATTTTCTTCTGTCTATTTGACTCCTCGTTTTTTTTACTTAGTTTTCGTGCAATGTTGAGCTTTCGAGCCTTTATTTGTGATCGAATTTAGTGTATTACCTCGTGTTTTGTTTTGTTGTATTTATTTGCTTGTTCTTCATTAATTGAGTTTAATTTCTGTCTCGTAGTTTTTGGGGTCGTACTCTGTGTTCTTTATGTTTATGTGTAGATTGGTATTGTGTTTTCCTCTAAACAGAGTCTAGTGCTTGGGAAAAGCCGGTTTCGAGCGACCTTCCAGCGCATCGGTCAGGAATGTTTATTCTGCCGACAGTTCTTCTTAGTTCTGGAATGATATCATTGGCTATTATAGACCAGACCTTTTTGGCCAGTTTCTGAGTGGCGACATTAATGGGCTCCAGACGCTGTCTGTGGTGCAGATCCCTCTGCAGAAGATACTCTCTTCGTCTGGTTTTATTTGTGCAGAGGCTTGCAGAGTTCTGCACTCGTTGGAGCCTCCTCATACGGTCTTGCTGGCTGTTTGAGTCACTACTGAAAGGTAGATGAGCTTAGCCGGGATAAACATCAGGTATATTTTCCTGATATTCGCCGAGCTAAGGTTTCTGAACATATATAGATTAGAGATTTCTCTCTTTGCCATATTCTGCCTCTCTTTGTAGTGACTCGAGTATCCGTGTTCGGAGATTTTTAGGCCCAGGATGGTGCCTTCGGCGGAGTAGCCATATCTCCTCCAATCTATTACAATGGGCCACGTCAACTTGCGGCACAGCGGGAGGATCTTCAATTTCTCCCTGTTTGTCCGGATTTTTCACCTTCTCTCATATTGGTTGATGTTAGAGATCTCTACAATTGTGTTAAACGCCTGATCCCTTGCTTTCCTAACCCTAAAGGTAACGATCTGCGTGACGTCATCTGCGTACTGCAGATACATCGTATCCCTGTGTATTGGAGTAGGGAGGTGGATGGTGAAGACCAGGTAAAGCAAATGACTTAGGCAGCTCCCCTGGGGAAGGCCCACTTTGAGCTCGAATTCTGGTTCTTTGTGCTCTTCTATCTTAAGACGGGCCCTTTAGTCCATGATAAGGTCAAAAAAGATCCTTTCCAGGGCTCAGTGGAGCTGGAGACCAAGAATCTTGTATTGTAATTTTCTCAGCCAAACCTTGTTGAAGGCCTTCTGCACGTCCCTAATCACGGTGTCTAAATAGTGACCCTTCGCACGGCAGTGTGCAATCTTTTCTGTTAGGAGCTACAGGGCCGTTTGCGTGCCCTTTTTGGTCGGAACCCATGTTGTTATGGGTTGTGCGCTCCCAACTAGTCGAGTTGATTTTGTAGCGAGACGAATGAATTGGGAGGAGTGGCTGTCGTGGGTTATAGTGCTTACGTGTTTCGTGTTTATGTGTATAGTGTTTACGTTTACTGGTCGTTGGTAGGGGCGGTTTTCATGCATTTCTTTGTTCATTTATAAGGGTAGAAACGTTCCGGGATAAACAATTTCCCCCAGAATGTTAGCAGCGTTTAGATGTTTGAGAGCCTTGGCGTATGTACGAGGGTCACTCCTAGATATGTCTTTTGCCACCGTGGATAGCACAATGGCCAGTTCTGTTTTGAGTTATTTTGATGTGTGAGTCTGTTTTTATATGTAAAGGTGGCATCGCGTTGTGTGGTGGAACGTGCGCCGCAGGTCGCGCTGATAGCAGCGGGATATGGTTTGTGAGTGGTGGTGGGGCAGTGTAAATGAGGTTGAAGGTGGTGAATGTGTTTCATGAAAAGGTATGTTTAATACTCCTGAGCTCAGTAACGACGTCCGTGCGCTTCTTTTTGAGGTATGGACACCTCAAACTGACTGTGACTTGGCCGCCTTCACAGTTGACACAATGGAGTGTTTGTTAGTGCATGAGGTGCACAAGTATTCTCTTACACCGCCCTTTGAACACACAGTCTCAAATTTACACGAGCCAGTCTGGTGGCCTGTTCTATAACAGCACAATTATTGGTATGGACGTATATTGTGTTGTATTTGCATTTAGTTTATGTGCTTATGTTCACACGGACCTTAATGCCCTGGGTAAGCAGCGTTTTTGTAGGATCTCACATTGCGCTGTTAATAAAGCCCAGGACATGTGTTTGTTTAAGTATAACTCCTGGACCATATCCACCCCGTACTCTTCCTTGATGGGAGCGAGTAGTTTCTCTGTGCTGAATTCCAGCTAGAAGTGACTAGTGTCTCGTACTCGTATCCGATGCTTTGAGTTGGTGTCTGGCGGTGTGGTGAAGTGATTCTTGGTTGCGATGGTATCATGTGCTTGTGTGTGTTGTAGGACTGGGCGTCATTTTTGGACTTGAAAATCAGTGTCTACCCGGTGTGTGTGTTTATATTGTTTTGTAATTGTGGTGACACGTGTTCACAAGAGTCTTAATATTTCGCTGTTTGATAGTGTGGGTTTAGTGAATTTCTTGTGGCGTAGGATGGTCTTGCCACCCATGTGTGAGCGTGGTGTTATTTACTTGGTACTTGTATGAGGGTCCCCGTTACACCTCCGAACACGCCCCGCGAGATGAGAATAAGATGAAGAGTCAATACTGAAGGTGGACCTGGTTGGGCTCTTCAGATAATGCAAAAGCATGTCGGACTTGATGATTGTTGGATGCCGAATCAACGATCCCCACCTGAGGGTGTCGCACCGTCAAACGTTTTATTTGGGGTATTTGGAGTTACTTCCAGCAAACACAGAGACGGGTGTGTAATCCAGGATGCCTCTTGACTTCGGGTTCCGCAGTGCGCTATATTGAAATTCACCAACCCACAAAGCCTGCAATTATGTCGTTCTGAATGAAATGGATAGTTGCACCGATGTTATATGTAGGGTCTCATCGAAGGTGCGAGTCCAGCCACGCGGGTGCAGCGGGGCGAGTTGGTAAGCCATCATGTTTTTGAAGGTCCATTTACAATAATGTATGGACCGCGTGAACCTCAGCGTCTTCCACTCTTAGAATGGTCTCGTAGGCCAATGGCGTTCCTTTCGGCTTGCTGTTTCACTTGTCTCTTTATCCCAAGGCAAGAGGAAGAGCAAGTGTTGATGAGATGTTTTTTCTCGGAGATCTCGGTGACTTCTGAGAAATGAAATGCAAGGAAAGGTAAGAGTAGAAACAGAGAAAGATTGACAGCCCCTTCCCCTCCCACTCTGACCATCTTGAGATGACCAGAGGGGAGGGAAGGAGACCAGGCCCCCCAGCTTCTCACCGCCCCTCCAGAGCCCAAGCAGGGCTATCAGAAGGGCGAGGAGGAGACTAAGATATAGAGAGGTAAAGAAGGGGGAAAAGATAGAGATAGCAAAGGTTGAAATAGTATAGTGGACTTAAGAGTTGACCTAGTAGGTCGGTGGACCTACAGTTCTACATGGGTTCTGAACCACGGTGTGTATTGTATCCTTTTAAAATTCATTCTTACTCTAGTGCTCTTGTCCCACGTGTGGAGTGTTTAGCCCTTTAGATGTGAAGGATAGAAGAGAAGTGTAGGAAGAAGTGGAAACAAGTGGTAGGTTTGCAATTCTATATCAGGATGCATGGAGGTAATGCTAATCCCTTTTATTTTACTAATATCTTAGTTTTGGAATTTGATAGTTTAAGTTAGTAGTTACCTTCTTTGTTGTTTGTAACGGTTTTCGAAGCAAGTTTAGGGCCGATCAAAAATTTGAATGACTCTTAAATTTCTAAGAGCCCTCAAACATATTGTAATTTTGAATTTATTCAATCAATATTGATTCATTTGTACGTTTTGGGAATAATTATCGGACTTATAGACTACTTTCGCATTATTAAAATCAATTTGGTACTATAATTACTCGTGTGGTTGAACAAACTAGAAGATAGGCTTCCTGTTCTTATATCCTCCGTGTGTGCATACATATATGCGTTTAGTTAAGTCCCTAGTTTTCCCCAAATAAGATTTATTGCAATTGTTGCATGGAATAAGATACACACCAGACTGTTGGTTATAAGGTTATATTATTTGAAAAGCACTTTTTTATAGTGTGATTATATTTAAACTTGAAGTGTTTATTTTTGAAAATTGTGGGGGGAAAGTTAATATGATAAATGTTTTGGTGGAATCGCTAATCGTGTTATAAGCAGAATAATAAATCTGTCTGGTGTTCTGGAGTGACATGATTCAATGAACCATACGGGATACATTAAACCAATAAATGTACAACTAATCAAATTAAATTCGTCTTGAAGAAGGCGCGGGCTGCAAATGCGATACGGTCTTAAAATTTGTGATAACACTACGGATTTCTTAATCGATTTATAATGGAGTGAGTAGTAATGTATGTACGAATTTGAATTTGTGGGTTTGCGGTATACTGAGTGTATTGTATTATCGAGCCGTTGGCTTTCTTGAGTGTTATATCGAAGAACGGCATTTAATTTACATCCCTCGCCAATTTAAATATTAACTAAATAATTTCAGCCAATATAAATAGGAATTCATCATATCTCATTTTCAAACTTAAAAGTTATTTTTTTGATTTCATATAATTTTTTCGTAAAAATATGACCCTATCCTCCACTTCATTGTATTTTGAGCGTTCATGTTGGAAACAGTTCTTTTGCTCCTAAAGCTTTTGGTAAAATCCAAACTAATCATACGGAAATGAATATTCTACTTCGCAAGTATTGAGCGGTGGTGTACATGAAATTACTATAAATTGTGGTGAACGAAAGATCCTTCTGTCTAATTCTATTACAATGCAATGCCATGGTGTTTTGCCTGGTCTGCATCATATTTTTTTGTAGGTTTACCTTCACACTGAAAGAGAGTTCTGACGAGAAGAATGAGCAACCCTCATTTTTCTTTCTCGTTTGTTTGAGGTATGAAATAGTGGAGACCGCGGTTTGATGACACACCCCTATTTTCTAGCTTCCTGGAGGTGACACACTTACAAATGTGACATCAGAATGATTGTCTTTTTGATCCGCACTAGCCCATTGTGTTTAAATGTTTGAAAGTAACTTACTTTTAGTGAGAGCAAAATATGATTTTTTTAGTACAAAAAGTAAATAAATGGTCCGCATGAAAAAATGTTATTACAACTGTTTTGAAAAGAGATATTGGAAATATATTATTTTCAGTTAATAGACAAAGGTATCAGCTATATTTTGTAGTAACAGTTGAAAGTCTATAAATAAGTCGTGGTAATTGGGTAATGTCATTTAATCACAAAGGTGGGTCGGGGTTGGTTGGCACATTCATTTTGGAATTGGCTAGCACATGTGCCAACTGACCACTGTCTAAGCATGTAGTTACACATTTGATTTCAACATGCATTTTATTTATTTGTTAAATATAAGTAAACCTAATTTTATACAAATTCATTATGTGCCTGTGTGTAGGGGGCAGAGGGCGCTACAACATGGCTTAGAAGCTAAACAAGAGAGGGGACCACTCAGCAGGTTAGGCTAAGCTGCAACAAAATGATTCATAAAACAGTAAAAAATAATGTGGACTGAAAGTATGGACTGATTTCTCAGAAAGTAGGAGAACCAGCCACAGTTGGCCTGATGAAGCTCTAACCATTTCTATGACACCTCGATATTGTGGACAACGAACAAGATATGCCTATTGCTACCCCTCTCTCTCTCACTCTTTCTCTCTCTCTCTCTCTCTCTCTCACTCTTTCTCTCTCTCTCTCTCTCTCTCTCTCTCTCTCTCTCTCTCTCTCTCTCTTACTCTCTCTCTCTCTCTTTCTCTCTCTCTATCTCTCTCTCTCTCTCTCTTTTTTTATAACGAAAATAGAGGGAGAGGTGACGCCCCCTTGTCGCGGGAAGAGAGCTTGTGTGGACCTTGGACTTTTCGAGCTATGTCGGCGGGGGTACCTCTTCTGGGTACCCCTGGTAGGGCTTCCCTTGTCGATTTGGTCGGAAACGAGGTTCCAGACTAAGTGCGTCATTCCTTCCTTTTTCTACTCTATCCCTCTCCTTTTTTTTTACTTTTATGCTATCTCCCACTCATACAAAAAGAAAAAAAACACAAAAAAAGCCTACTCCTATCGTGTCACTCTTTCCCTTTCTTCCTCTATCTACCTATAAGGACCTGGTAGCTACCTCATGCGTCAGAAGAGAGGCTTTGGAACCTCTATAAACAACGCCAATCGACGCTCACTGGTTGCGAGAGACTAGGACTAAAGGTGTCCTAGGCGTTGGGGCACGATTAATGGGATGAGGGTAGTGCCTCGTTTACCCCTTCCCTGGCGCGTAATTATTGACCGTTCCCAGTGACCGTTGACGGGTGCTTATGGTAGCATTGGTCCGAGGTGACGGCCCTTTGTTCCCATGTTGGTTGCCAGGCCAATAAAAAGCCTTGGGTCGAGTTCCTTGGTGTGGCGGGATATCCATTGAACGCTACTCCGAGATCCTGGCCGTTGTGAAGGGAACTAGTAGGAGTTTAGTACGGGGCGTGCTTCGTTGTTGTTCACCTGGTGAGAAATCGATGGCCCCTTCGGGGACCGTCAGTGCTGCTTGGTTGGGAGCCACGGCACGCCGAGGTTTGACGACTCGTTCGGACGAACAGCAGCACATGGAGCGTGCCTTCTGAAAGATCCGAAACCTCTCCGATCGATAGGCGGGAGCGACTCACGCTGGGAGAACTCACCAACCCCCCTTTTTTATCATTGATTGGTCACGAGTTTTCAGAGAGAGAGAAAGCGCTCAAAATGACAGGCAAAAAAGGACCCGTTCGTCTCAAACACAACTGTGCAATATGCCAGTTAGAAAAGTGGTGCGTTGACTTTCCGGAGGGCTGCTACTCAAAATGCAGCCCTGAAAGTATCTGCACTACTTGCATATTGACGCGAGAGTTGGAAAAATTAAAAGACCTCTATAGAGCCTCAGAGGAGAGAGCTAAGGTCCTTGAGGGAAAGTTGGAGAAGCTCGAAGCCCTTAACGTAGCTCAGGTTCGATGCCTAGAAGAGGCGCCGCCCACTGACGTATCGGAATCCCCTGGTAATGAAGCGGACATTCCGGCATCATCTGAGGCTAAGCCAGCTGAGGCGAGAGAGAAGGAGAAAAAGAAGAAAGGAGAAACGAAGAAAAAAAAGAAAAAGGTTATAGTTGAAACAAGAGTAGAACCCAAAATAGAAGAAAAACAGATAAAGAAGAAGAAAAAGAAAGATAAGAATGTGTAGAGTAAAGAGGAAAAGGGGAGGCCTCTTCCACAAGGGAAGACCCCGTCTTCAGAGACCAAGTGTCCGAAGGTCACCCTCATTGGTGACTCGCAAACACGGGATCTGCAGCCGCTGCTAGCGGCCCGCCTTCGCACTAGCGTGAAGGTAAGCTGCCTGTCAGGACGGGGTAACCACTTACCACACACACCATCAGAGTAGAGGCAGAGAAAGCTCAGATTTCTGAGAATTCTGTTGTTGCTCTGATGGTGAGCGGCAACGACATCTACCTCAGAGGGGGTAAAGTGGGCCTCAGTGGTAAGACCATCCAAACAGTGATGGGAGCCGTGGACGACATAGGGCTTAAAACCCGCAAACGTGTGGTGGTTGGGATGCTTCCGAGAAGAGGTCCATCCCGAGCCGCTCACGAAAGAAACGTGGCAGTGAACAAAAGGTTGGCGGATCTCTGCACGGCAGAAGGAGTCTTCTTCGTGGACCCCTATCGTACCTTTATCGGTAGAGACGACCTCTACCAAAGGGACGGGGTACATCTCTCCTTTAAAGGGAAGGCATTTCTCGCCAATCTAATTCAAGATGTCGTGGAACGCACCCAAAGGAGCGTTCGAAACAGAGCGAAAGCGGACGTCCACCAGCATGCCCGTGTCACTCCTGGAACGACCTTCTCGGAGGTGGTCAAAAAGGGTGTGACCACAAAAACAGAGAAGCCGGGAAACGGAAGAGCGTAGGGAGTCCTACACTAGGGGACTCCCTCAAAGTTCTTCTGTTCAATGCGAGGTCAATCAGGAATAAGTTTCTTGAGCTCCGTGGCCTCGTAGCAACAGAGGAACCTGAGATGGTGGCCATAACGGAGTCGTGGATAAAAACCTCAAGCCGAGATTTTGAAGGTGAATTCACGATTCCCGGTTACCAGCTCTTCCTGAAAGATAGGCCAGACAGAGAGGGTGGCGGTGTGATGTTGTATGTCAAGGATACTCTAAAATCGACGGATTGCAACATCATATCCGACCATGAACTACTAGGTGTTGACCTAGAGATAGGTCCTGCCAAATACAGGACCCTGGTGCTTTATAGACCTCCTGCCCAACTCGTTGAAAAGGACAGAGATCTGTACCAGCTACTAGGAGAACTTGTCGAAGACAGAGTGTGTATCGTCATGGGTGATTTCAACACACAAGTTGACTGGGAAACCAGAGAACCCTGTGGCGAGAACGCACTACTCCTGGAGTTCACGAACAACGAGTTCCTCACTAAATGGGTAAGAGAGCCAACGAGAGGAGACAATATCCTCGACTTGGTTTTCACCTCTGAAGATGACATCGTTGAGGACCTCTCTGTTGGCGAAGAGCTCGGTGGCAGTGACCACCGACTAATTAGATTTGTAGTCAAAGTCCCCAAGGCAGAGCCTGCAACTAGTAAATCAAGGAAACTGGATTTGAGAAGAGCAGACTTTGCAGGTCTACGCGCGGGACTGACTGACGCGAGGCTAGAAGAGTGCGATGCTGTTGAAGACTCTTGGAACAGTTTCAAAACCACATTCATGAGTCTTCAATCGCGTTTTATTCCTCTGAAATGCCCCCGTCGGTCTTCTGTTCAACCAAAGTGGTTTAATCGAGAAATCGGGCAACTGCTTAGGGAGAAGAGAAATGTGTACCGGCAATCGAAGATCTCGGGTGACTTTGACGAATACGGGAGGCTAGCCAGGAGAGTGAAGTCCAGTATAAGGGCGGCTAAGCGGTCTGATGAACTCCGAGTGGCGAGACTCTGTAAAGAGAATCCCAAGGAGTTTTTTGGATATGTGAACAGCCGTAAACCAATCCGTCGAACGATTGGCCCTTTGAGGAATGAGGAGGGGACATTAAAGCATTCAGATGCAGAAAATGCCAACCTCCTCAACGACTACTTCTCTTCAGTGTTTACTGAAGAGTGTGGTCCCATTTCCCAGCCCACGGATTCCTACTCGGGGGAAAAGCTGGAGGCAATGGACTTCACCGAAGGAGAAATAAAGAAAAAGATCGCTGACCTAAAGACGAATAAGTCCCCTGGACCGGACGGGTTTCTACCTAAAGTGTTGAAGGAAGTGTGCGATGAAGTATCATGACATCTGTGCGCTATCTTTAACATGTCAATCCGGACCAAATGCGTTCCTAGAGACTGGCGTGAGGCGGAAGTGAATCCGATCTTCAAGAAAGGAGACCGTAGCCAACCGTCGAACTACCGACCTATCAGTCTGACTTCGATAGTCGGTAAACTCATGGAAAGCATCATGGTGGACAAAGTGACGTCGTATTTAGAGTCAAACCTGCTACTGAGGAGTTCCCAGCACGGCTTCTGAAGGCAACGGTCATGCCTGACGAACCTTGTAGAATTCTTCCACTTCGTTTTCAGTGAGCACGATCGGGACAAGGCGGTGGATGTGGTCTACCTAGACTTTCAGAAAGCCTTTGATAAGGTACCACACCGCCGCCTTCTCCGGAAAGTGCGAGCGCTTGGAATAAACGGAAAGGTAGCCGGCTGGATCGAGAACTGGCTAAGTGGCAGACGGCAACGGGTGGTGGTAAATGGACAGTCTTCTGAGTGGGTGCCCGTTACTAGCGGGGTGCCTCAAGGTTCTGTCCTGGGACCACTACTATTCATCATCTACGTCAACGACATGGACGGTGACATGGTTGCCAAGATTTCCAAATTTGCCGACGATACCAAGCTTGGTATGAACGTTGCAAAGGATGGAAATACTGCCCGCCTGCAGGAAGATCTTGGGAAGATTGGGGAGTGGTCGGACACGTGGCAAATGCCTTTTAACGTGGGCAAATGCAAAGTGATGCATATCGGCCACAGAAACCCCCAATCTCAGTATATCCTTAAGGGCACTGCTCTTGAATCGAGTGACACTGAGAAGGACTTGGGTGTTACTATTACTAGTGACCTCAAGTTCTCGAAACAGTGCATTGAGGCGGAGAAAAAGGCCCAAAGGATGCTAGGCTATATTAAGCGCCAGTTTGGTTATCGGAACCAGGAGATTGTACTGTGCCTGTACAACTCACTTGTCCGACCGCACCTGGGGTATGCCGTACAATTTTGGAGTCCTTCATTGCGAAAGGACATCGCGATATTGGAACGCGTACAAGCCAGGGCAACCAAGCTGATTCCCTCTATCCGACATAAAAGTTATGAGGATAGACTAAGGGAATTAGATCTGTTCTCGCTGGAAACCCGTAGACAGCGTGGTCAGCTCATCGAAGTTTTCAAAATACTTCGAGGGTTCGACAATGTTGACTATCGGGATATTTTCACACTGAGTGAGAACAGAACGCGCAATCACGGCTTCAAACTTGAACTGAAGCGTTACAACCGCAATCTGTGTGGAAATTTTTTCACTTACAGTATCTGCGGTATGTGGAACGCACTTCCAGTGGAAGTTGTCAACAGTGAATCTGTTGACCAGTTCAAGTCAAGACTAGACAAAGTCTTGAAAAGTGGCCGTTTAGGGACGCAAAACAATTGAGCAGCCTTGTGCCCGCTCAATTGCTAGTCCAAAGGTACCCTCTTTGAATGGACCGTAAGGTCTCCTAGGGTACCTTCTTTCCTTGTTGTTACTCCTTGTTGTTCCTCTCTCTCTCTCTCTCTCTCTCTCTCTCTCTCTCTCTCTCTCTCTCTCTCTCTCTCTCTCTCTCTCTCTCTCTCTCTCTCTCTCTCTCTCTCTCTCTCTCTCTCTCTCTCTCTCTCTCTCTCTCTCTCTCGGTATGGGCTAACTTAGTCTTCTGAGGTACTATCTTTCCTTGTAACTCCTTGTAACTCTCTCTCTCGCGTACAAGCCAGGGCAACCAAACTGATTCCCTCTTTCCGACATAAAAGTTATGAGGATAGACTAAGGGAATTAGATCTGTTCTCGCTGGAAACCCGTAGACTGCGTGGTCAGCTCATCGAAGTTTTCAAAATACTTCGAGGGTTCGACAATGTTGACTACCGGGATATTTTCACACTGAGTGAGAACAGAACGCGCAATCACGGCTTCAAACTTGAACTGAAGCGTTACAACCGCAATCTGTGTGGAAATTTTTTCACCTACAGTATCTGTGGTAAGTGGAACGCACTTCCAGTGGAAGTTGTTAACAGTGAATCTGTTGACCAGTTTAAGGCAAGACTAGACAAGGTCTTGAAAAGTGGCCGTTTAGGGACGCAAAACAATTGAGCAGCCTTGTGCCCGCTCGATTGCAAGTCCAATGGTACCCTCTTTGAATGGACCGTAAGGTCTCCTAGGGTGCCTTCTTTCCTTGTTGTTACTCCTTGTTGTTGTTGTTACTCTCTCTCTCTCTCTCTCTCTCTCTCTCTCTCTCTCTCTCTCTCTCTCTCTCTCTCTCTCTCTCTCTCTCTCTCTCTCTCTCTCTCTCTCTCTCTCTCTCTCTCTCTCTCTCTCTCTCTCTCTCTCTCTCTGTTAAACTAATTCCTAGCAAATTGATTTGTTTTATTCTGTTGTTTGAATAAAATGTTCAAATTGTTTCTACTGATTGATATATTCATTCAATTTATATTGTAACAAGTGTACAACATAACTTTAATCATATGTTATTTAATTTTAGAAAATAACTGTAGACATTAAAATAAGTTTATTTATAGCTGAGACCTTAAGCATTCATATGATGCCAGTTAAAATATAATCACATGAATTTCACCAGAGTACTAAGACAGAGATTGAAAAATATGCCTTTGTGGCTTTTTTTATCCGTGAAATTATGTTATGTTATGTTATGTTCACCTAGCATCCTGACCCTTTCAATCCATTTGCTCCTATGTGGTACCTTATCAAATGCTTTACTTGGATTTTAGTAAAGCATTTGATAAGGTACCACATGGGAGACTAGTTCATAAATTAAAAATGATTGGGATATGTGGGGGGGTTTCAAACTGGATAGCTGAGTGGCTGAAAGACAGGAAGCAAAGGGTAGTGCTAAATCGTGTAAAGTCAGAGTGGAGGGATGTTATCAGTTGGGTTCCTCAGGGATCAGTTCTCGGTCCATTATTATTTGTCATTTATATAAACGATCTTGGGAAGGCAGTTAATAATAAAGTGCCAATTTTTGCGGATGATACCAAATTAGCAGCTGTAGTTAAATATATTGATTATAATTTTAAAGTGCAGATGGTTTTAAATAAATTGTTATCCTGGGCACATAAGTGGCAAATGACTTCCAACCTTAATAAGTGCAGAGTTATTAACATGGGAAAAGATAATAGAGAATTTAATTATGAAATGGATGGGCATTGGCTGAGCTCAGTAGAGGATGAGAAAGATCTAGGAGTAGTAATAGATAAGTCATTAAGGTTTTCTAAGCAGTGTATTGAAGCAAGAAATAGGGCAAATAGAGTGCTGGGTTTCATTAAGAGAAATGTCAGTTACAAAAGTAAGGAGGTTATTCTTAAACTCTATAACTCTTATGTTAGGCCACATCTAGAGTACTGTATACAGGCATGGTCCCCACATTTTAGACACGATATTAACCTTCTCGAGTCAGTGCAACGGAGGGCAACAAAGATTATTTCTTCCCTGAGGCACCTTGAATATATAGATAGACTGAGGGTATTAAATATGTTCTCGTTCGAAAGGAGGTGTGTGAGAGGGGATATGATTGAGCTCTTTAAAAAAATTTCTGGGATAGATAAATTGGATGTTAGCAAGTTTTTTGAGTTAGAAAGATGGAAATCGGACTAGAGGTCACCACTTGAAAATTAAAAAGCAAGGGTGTAGGTTGGATTTAAGAAAATATTTTTTCATCAATAGAGTGGTAGACTTCTGGAACAAATTGCCGCGGAGGGTAGTAGGTAGTCCAAATTTAAATGTATTTAAGAGTAGGTTGGATGAGTTTATGGGGAGGGAAGGTTGTGATGGTTCCTTAGTTTTGTATATATTAATATTGTTTGTATATATCTATAGATGCATGATTTAGTTCTTGACAAGCCTTGATTGGTGATACCCTTGTTTCTGCACGCAATCATCTGGATGTAGTTCTCTTGGGAGATTGGGTGCCTTAAAAAAGAGGCCGTTTGACTCGAATGACCTATGATGGGCCCTTGTGGCTTTTGTCATCTGTTATATTATATTGTGGAGGACTTTGATTTTGTCTTCCCCTCGCGATGGTGCTTTTTGTGGGTGGGTTTTGACGGAGGCGGATGACCTTTGATAGGCCCTTGTGGCTTTTGTCATCCGTGAAATTATGTTATGTTATGTTAAGTGTACAACATAACTTTAATCATATGTTACTTAATTTTAGAAAATAACTGTAGACATTAAAATAAGTTTATTTATAGCTGAGACCTTAAGCATTCATATGATGCCAGTTAAAATATAATCACATGAATTTCACCAGAGTACTACGACAGTGATTGAAATGTGTGCCAACCAACCCCAGGCTCCCCTACTAAATGCAGGTGCAGTATTCTGGATGCAAAAAGAATACTTACATGAGATTAAGGAGATTTCTTCTTATAACACCTAGAAGAGATTAACAATATTTTTTTCTAAGCCCATTGAATCGGGGAATTTGTCTTTTTCCTCAGTCAATGTGGAATCCTTTGAGGACATTATTACGAAACGGATCTCTCGCCTCGATTACAAAGTCGACTCAATTCTAGCAACGTGTGGCAACAATCCCAATCAGGCAACGGTCGACGCTGAGGCCAATCACAAGATTTGTTCCATCAGCTCGAGAATGATTGAAATGGGTAAATTTCATAATGTTTTAATTTGGGAAGGGACATGTTCACAACACTTTCTAAACACTTAAACACAAATTTAAGAGAAACACTTTGCCTATTTGTTAATTTTAAAATGTTTTATTTCTTGTGGCTCTTGCCATGTCCTTCTAACCATATTTCTGCTTTTATTTTTTTATTTCTTCTCAATTTTCTCCAGCAATACGTTCCAATCCATTATGTTAATCTATTTTTTTCTTATAATAATATCAATACTATCCATATATACCCCAATTTCTATGACCTGTGACCCTTGACTTCTCCCATCGCTCACTTTTTTACAGAAAACGTGATTGCTGCTCTCAAATCTTCATCGACGACGTCCCCCTTTGTTGACCGTCCGGTGGCCCCATCTTTCGGTAATTAATCTTTAATCACTTCTCAGCACTTCTTGGACAGGAGTGAATCATGTCCCTATGTTGACAGCATCATGCGATTCATGAAACAAAGTTGTGTTTGCCATTTGAAAGAGGGAAATACAAATTTCCCCGACCGCGGGACCGCAGAGTGGCGGTCATGCTACAAATATCAAGGAATGAGAAGGAAAGTGGATACTAGCAAAACGGGGTGGGGAATAGACGGGGTCCAATCGCCATAATTGCCATCCCAAATGCTTACCCCGCAAGGGAGGTGTCAGGTGGAGCTTAGGCCAATATGGTGCTAATGCCATATATATGATTGCGTGCCATCGCTACCCCAATGATGGCAGGAATATCTATGGCAATATATTTTAAAAAATTCTTCATTTTTTCTATATTCACTGCTTTTTTTTATCTCTCTTCTTACAAGCTTTTGTGGGAGATGCCCTCGTTAGTTTTGGCTCTAAATAAAAAAGACAGCCAAAATAGTAACCACAATAAGTAATGGTAAGGGTTTAATTAACTCTAAATAGGAATGAGTGTAACATTTTACATCCCAGGACAAGAAATTGGACTAGACGCGAAGAGAGACTGAAAATGTAGTTTGAATCTTCTGGTTGGATATAAACAAAGGAAAATCGTAATGCCAAGTGTTGAAACCATTAAGTGGTCCATAAGTGAAATAAAACCATAGCAAAGAGGGAATAAAATCTATACCATACTTTTATGAAATTCAGTCTTTTTATGGGGAACGTTCAACTACTATACTTTTCCCTTTGGTTAGTTAGCATCGAGAATGAAGAATATTTTTGCTTCTGATGGTTTCTTTCAGTTTTTGTATTCATATATTTTAGGTAAGGGGGCGAAGGGGGCTAAGTGCTTAATATACTTTCCTTACTAACTCAGATGCCCTCTCCAAACTTGAGTCGAAGTTCGAGAATATTCAGGACTGGATTGCTAAGGAGGACTCCAGGATAAAGATGCTGGAACAACGGATCGAAGAACTTAGTACCTCAGCCACAGTATCATCACCTTCTGCCAATAGTGAAGTAGAATTAGGTTCGTAGATGATTCTTCAATACTGTACGCCACAAACATACATGTATACCAGATTATTATACAAAGTAGGATTGTGTATATTCGTTTAATTGAATAAAAACAAAGAATGTATTCAAGGAATCTTAATGTTCAATTTTATCTTAATTTTAAACATTCCTAATGAGATGTTGAACATAGGGTAAATTCGTGTTATTTCATAGACTTCTCGACAAAATTTCTATGACATATCAACCACATTCGTCTTCTTGCACAATATTTTAAGATATTAGAAACTATGCCTATTGCAATATATATTCACAAACATCCAATTTCCATTTTTACTTTGGAAAATAATTTTATGACTGGAAATAAGAAGAATGAAGATTTAACTTTAGGATGTATCATGCTGAGCGAATAGCCTTTTTACAGGAGAGGGCTTAACTCTATGAAAAGGATTATTCGTAATGCTGATGCCATATACCTTGTAAAGTTACATGGAAAAAAACGGAGAGTATTTTCGGTAGAAGAGTGAAAGAGAATATGAATTTGTCGTAGAATGACTCCCGACGATACCATATATTGCACTATTCGTTGAGGGAACTTCCTTAATTATCTTTAGAGTGCGTTTACTGTCTAGCGGCCGATATTATGTATCTTCGATATGCTTAAGAAGTGGAACTGAGCTCAAGGATAATAATATTGTTATCATTAATAAAATAGAGTTTTATTAATAATAACTATAAATAATACACAAAAACGGAAAATATTGACATAAACAGAATGGAAAGGGTCGTGGAGACTCGGGCTAATCCAAGGATTTAAGGGATTAAAAAAGGTAAAACAAATATAGAGTTAAAGAGATGGGATGGTTCGATAAACAATTTAAAGCACAGGATAGAATTGACAAAAGGGATCAATACTCAAAGGTGAAGTTTGGCTTACGTAACTTTGGCACTAGTGGTGCAGTGGAAGGTGGCGCAAAGGAGTTTCGGTCCGCTGGCGAGCTCCAGCCGAAGGGGGGGGGGGATAAAAGGATCCTGACGAGGCGTCTTGGGAAGGAGAACCGTTTCTCGACGAACGGCTTGAAGAACAATGGCTGTTCTAGGTTGTTCTCTTCTGAACAAAGGGGGGATGAGAACCGTCTCTTGTCTACGGGCTCAAGAACAATGGCTGTTCTAATGTTGTTCTCCTTTGAACAACAGGGGGGGTGAGAACCGTTTCTTGGCGAAGGGCTCAAAACGAACTATGGCTGTTCTAATGCTGTTCTCCTTGAACAACAGGGGGGGATGAGAACCGTTTCTTGGCGAAGGGCTCAAAACGAACAATGGCTGTTTTAATGCTGTTCTCCATGAACAACAGGGGGGGGATGAGAACCGTTTCTTGGCGAAGGGCTCAAAACGAACAATGGCTGTTCTAATGCTGTTCTCCTTGAACAACAGGGGGGGATGAGAACCGTTTCTTGGTGAAGGGCTCAAAACGAACAATGGCTGTTCTAATGCTGTTCTCCTTGAACAACAGGGGGGGATGAGAACCGTTTCTTGGTGAAGGGCTCAAAACGAACAATGGCTGTTCTAATGCTGTTCTCCTTGAACAACAGGGGGGAGGGGCCTTGGGGACTTGGCGTCGGAAAGGCTCGAACCTTTGGCACTCAAGGAATATTGTCCTCCTTCTGGACAAGTGATGGTGAATCTCGAGGTCGAGGTCCCTTGGCGCACAAAGGGAGAGAGGGTCGTGGTGATGTTTCGCGACGAAAATCTGGATCTCCAATCTGATCTTAGTGGTAAAGTTTCCATATAAATAGCCAGGACATCTCCTTGGCGTGGGGGAAAATGGAGTGAAAGCTTGGAGGGAACGCACAGCCGGGCCGGAGAACAATGCCTTATCTGTTCATAAGCCTAACTCGATCTGGCGAGGTCGGCGTATGGGGGCGAACGGGGGGACGATAACCTCCTTTTTTAAACATTGGCATCCGGTAGCTGAGATAAGACTCCAAGCCTCGAATCGAAGATGCACGTGGGCAGCATCGTGGTTTTAAATAATATGGGATAGGAGTTGAAATTAACTCGTTCTATCACAGAATTCAATCGTATATATATTTTTTAGGAAACCAAAACTGCATTGGAAAAGGTCTTGCAAGTCACCTCATGAGAATCAATAGTAACATTTTCTTCCGCAAGTTGGCAAACGCATCCTCGACGCTGTAAGTTTCGAAGTCTCTTCTTAATTATTCCTGTTCATGAATTATTTAATGATATCACCTACATCATTTTTCTTCCTCTCTTCTCTTTCATCCCCCATCTCATATCCAAGTACAGTTTTTAATTTCTGATTGTCCCTCTATAAAACTTCATTATCCTCTCTCACATTCCTTGTCATTGCGTTCCACTACCACGTGCTTAACTCTTTCTGTTACATTTTCTCTACAAATGACTAATTCTTTTCCTTACTCATTCCACCTTGTAAACCATTTCTTGCCTTTAAAAGCAACTCACTCCCTAGAGTTCCATTGTAGAAGTTGTCTACTTCTTGTTTTTTTTATTCCTATACATTCCTGCTCATCTTTCCCCTAATCCCTTCCACTCATTTTCGATGCGCCACTTCCTTTATTCTTCCTTGTTGCTGACTATCAGCTTAACTTCATAATTATTGCTTTTTTTCAATTCCTTCTTTTATTCTGTTTTTATGTTGATTATATGTGGAAAATTTTACCCAGCTTGTGCCATTCAGGCTTTCCAAGTATATCGAGTAGCTTATTTTCATCTTAGGATTCTCCTCATGCTAATGTTCCATCTTACCTCTCCTTGCGATGTTTCTACCCCCACATACCATTTTCACACAAACACATCAGAGACACCCTAGTCTGGATTTTCTCCTTTCCAGATAATTCCATTTTGTCCACATTACATGTCTCATATCCATACAGAGTGAATGGAACTTCCACTCCCTTCCAGTTCTATATCCATTTGCCTTCCTATTTCTAACCCCTTTTAACCTCTGAATCGTTCTTAGCATTTCTAATTCCTTGCTTCTTTTATGATTGTCAAAAACGTACACTCTATAGAAAATGCTTCCCTTAGGATTATTTCCTGGATCATTTCTTAAGATCCATCTAACATTCATACCTCAAAAAAGTTCATTTGATCCTGCACTTGCTCCATCTGAATTTTACCTCTCATTCATTTCACATATCTGCCGTGAAATCAATCATTTCTTGCAGTTCTCCCTAATTGTCATTAATTATCATGATATCATTTACACTCTTAGATAACTGATATTTCTATCACCTAAGAACACCACTACTTTGGCAAGCTTCAATCTTTGTAGTAGATTGCCAATGGACAGACTTAAAAGCTGCGGAGAAATGGTGCATTCCTGTCTCACGCCTCTAAAATTTAGCATCCTTTCAGTTTCCATCCCATTAAAATGATCCTTATCCTATTGATATTTATAAACTCAATCACATACTGAATATTTACATCCATATCTTTTTGGTTCAATCTCATCCATAACTTGATCCTATCTACTTTGTCAAATCCTTTTTCTATGTACAGGAAGCATTAATATTAAGGCTTTCTTATCTTCTTGCATATATTTATTATCTCCTTTAACACAAACATGTTATCTACATACTGTGTTATTTACTATACCTGAATTCATTTTACTCATCCATGGGATTTATCCAGGATTATCCTTCTAAATATTTAGTATAATATAATGACAATTGCTATTGCCAAGAGCTTCCATGATTCATTTTGGCTTTCCCACCTTGTTGGATCACACTTCGTGTCATTCAGGATCCGTGTCAGTGTTTACGGATGGCTCCAAGTCCCAAGAGGTGGTCAGTTTCCACGCCGTATCTCCTCTGTTTGAAGTCAGTGGAGCATTGCAATGTTCTGCGTCTGTCTTCACGACCGAGATGGTTGCAACACCGCTCGGTACGAGAGATAACGCGTCGTGCTCGGTTCGAAAATCGGATTGTGATCTTTAGCGAGTCAAAACGCGCCCTGAGTGCTTTTCGGGTCATTGAAATCTCTAAACTCCCTGGTTCGCGGTATTCCTAAAGTCGAGGTTGTCTAGAGCCGAGCGGATGTCGAGTTTATCTTATCGAGGATTGGGGCGTCAAAGGATCCACAAGGATTGGGCGATCAGAGGAGCGTTTGTCCTTTCATAACACCAAATACATGACAGGAATCAGAGCAGCTCTCTGGGCTGCTAGTCCAAGAAGATAAGAGACAGCCGAGGGGATTTTTAAGTTGCGTGCCAATGCACCGCAACTGTTCGCATTGCCCCCGCCCCCCGCCACAAGCCGCGACGGCTTCAGGTCGCTTTTTTGTCACCTTTGAAATAGATATACTCGCAAGATGCACCACTATTTGATGGATCTCTTTAGTGCAACGAATACGTTGTCTTTCTTTCCCAGACTTGAATGTCCCAGTTTGGGGAATCTTTGCGCACGTTATTGCTCGCGATACCGGGAAAAATAGGGTCGCTACCGCTTATCCCTTGTACTCGGGACTAGTTCGTGTACACAGACTTCTGGTCTATCTGACCATTTGGAGGAGGAAGATCACCTCGATTTATTTCACTCTCTTTGTTGTAGGTCACATATTCCTGCATCGGAGGGATGCGGGACACCCCTCAACTCCGGAGCTTGGTCCTTCTTGTTCTTGCTTTTTTTCTCCGTGTTTTGTCTTTGTTTGTTTTTTGTTTTTTTGTGTTTTGCATATTTGTTTTTTTTCCTTTTTAATCTAACTTATATTAAGGGAGATAAAGTGATTAGGGCGAGACAAAATCCATAGCAGGCAGTAAGTCAGAGGAACTCTGAGTTTGTCCAGACAATAAAGATCGCTTTGCTGGGGAAGACCTCATGCTTTTGGTTCTTCAAACTCCCTCGCTTCTCCATGGATGGTACTGCCTTCACTGTAGTTACTGCTAAGCTCTGGAATGGTCTGCCTGTTGGCATGCACTCGTTTTCTCGTCTGGCGCTTAAAAGCGACCTCTGAAAACCCATTTCTTCCGTCAGGCCTTTCCTTAGTCGAATGACGAGCGCCCTGTGAAGTCTTTAAGGTCTTGAAGAGCGTCATATAAAACCTTAATAATCATAATTATTATTATGATGTTTAGTATTATAATGATGATGATGTACTCTTGGCCAAGGAAGGTTTTTACCGCCTTAGCCTTCTAGCAGGCGACATCTTTGTACATGAAATTTTCAGGTTGAGCTTCGGAGGCGCACATATGGGGCAAAGCATGCTGTCTCAGCAATTCCTGTACACTTCTGTATGTACAATGCCCTGGAAGCGCAAAAGTAGCCCAGTGACTTTCATCGAAATCAACGATCATGGCATCACACTTTCTCCACCAAACTTCACCTTTTTATTGATGAAGTTGATTATACAATCTACCTTTTGCCTGTTCAGCGATGAACGATCCTCCAGCCATTGGATCTGAATAAAATGAATTTAGATTTGTGACTGAAGTACATAGCTCCATTGGTCATTCACCTATATAACTTGTTGAGTGTGGAATGCAAGACGAGTCTTCTTTTTCTTCGGGGTGATCATTGGCTGGCTTGATTCCGGGTGTGCGAGCATTGAGATTGTCTCGCTCCAGCCCATCTGACACAGTCTGTTTAGAGACAATAAAGGATAAAATCGCACTTACTCGTATCTCTCAAGAAACTTCTGTTGTCGTCTTGAAACGTTTTTTTTTCACAATTTTGACAATGTATCGGTCTTCCCTTATATTGATCTTACTTGGCTTATTGGTTGAATTACCAGCCTTAAATAAATCTGTTTTGCCATTGGCTGACAAAATATTATGAACTAACCTTTTAGAGCACACGACAGACTGCATAATGGCTACAATTGAAAGACCATCTTAGTGACGCAGTTTAAGATCAGCTCGCGGAAAGTGAAAGGCATTAGAGGTTTCTTAAGCATGTTATCTGGACGACAGCTGGAAAGATTGAGGTTATTTGCTATGCAAACTATGCCGGTTATCTTTTCATGAAACTTAAACGTTGGGATAATTTGGGACACTTCAATTTTATATTAAGTTGTTTATGTGCTGATAACTTTCGTTTTATTCATCCAAATTAACATATACCTTTATTCATACATAGTTAATACCTATAAGTTATTCGGTTAAGAAGGCAATTATTAGCTAACTTAAGCTCTTCATCGAAGCACTCGGAAGGAACTCTTCTCTCATACACGAGAAGATAACGCATAAAATTATCTTCTCTTGTATGAGAGAAGAGCTCCTTCCGAAGACTTCGATGAAGAACTTAAGTTAGATAATAATTGCCTTCTCAACTTCAAAATTATAATTGCCCAATTTCAAAAAATTCTCGACTATAAGTTATTGTATACCAATTTTGGACACCTTAGATTTGCTCTGGCAAAGGTTATAGAGAATGCGATAGAAATGAAGGCGTTCTGATCTTTTGGGAAAAAAATTTTATTCTACCCTCCTATCCTCATTCTCTATCATATTCATTCGAACATTATTATGAAGTATTTACTTGTCCTTTTCTTTAGGAATCAAACTATCACAAAATTCATGTCATCCTTTTCAGCGATAATAACGCGAAATACGCACCGATGTCATCCTTTGATGGGGACTTAACAACTTTTTACCATTCGAAAAAGGAATCCAACCCGTGGATGTTCATCGATTTGGGCTCTCTTCATTTCATTATTGAAGTCAGGGTTATCATCAGAGATATAAATAGAGTCAGCAACATTAAGGTGAGTGGAGACTTAGTTTGATTAGGAGAGAAGCAATTGCAATAATGATAAAACCCCCAAGTGAATGACAAATACCCTGTATCTCGTAAGAAATTTCTATCCACCCATCCATTCCATTATATTAGGAAGATATAAAGTAGGAATAGCTTGTAGTTTCTGAGCGTAAGCCTTTATTATGAATTTACAGATAAGAACGCAAATTAAAATTACTTGATTATAATTAGAAATCGTCAACTCATCCCATCCAAGTTTTCGATCAAAGAATGTGACAAATCTTTTATATTGGATTTGGAGAACAAAAATTCAAATCCCTCAGCAACGACGGGACCGATGGATATAAGGCGCCTTTTTTCTTGAAAGGCACTGATTCTTGAGATTTGCCATAACAAAATTCTGAATTTGATGAATGTATTGAAAATAAAAACATTGATATGAGAATATATTAATTCGAACCCTGAACAGCGGCAAAAAGATGTTAAGAAGAAAGAATGATTATTCGAAGAAAGGATGCATCCGAAATTAAAGAATGATAACTTATAACTTGCCGTTTTGACGTAAAAAATCGCAATATAGTTATGGCCACTGCCACACGTCTATTCTACATTGAAATTGATGGCAATACTCATTTATTAAGATGGCAAGACGAGTTAAGGTCGACAAATCCTAGTGAGGGAAGATTTTCCAGGAAAAGAGTGAAGAAACGAAACTGACATTTCGAGGTGGTGTAATCGACCACAAATCTCATTAAGATTAACAGTTTCCTTCGAATATCTACTAACATAGAAGATCTTCCAATAGATTGGAGGTCGATAAAAGACTTATTTTAGACAGCAGCCCCTATTTCACCTCAAGTTGCCGAAAACTTGAATATAAGTATATATCGCCAGACTATCTCGCGTCGCTTGAGAGCAGGCTTATAGGACTCTTTCCTACTATGAAACCATTTATAAGTGAAAATAATGAGGCAACTATGTTTGTCTTCCCTTCTGACTATGTTTTTGAAGTGCTGAAAAGTGGGAAAGATTTTTTTAGCGATTAAAACAAATTTAATTGGTTTGGATCGGATGGAAAGCAGCAGATAAGGAGTCGTACAAGTGAAAGCTTGAATCTCACATGGATGCAAATGAGGGTTGAATTTGGAGGAGGGAGCGGTATGAAGTGAGACATGTTTTCGAGAGATGAATTATGTCACCTCGTCCGCTTACACGGCAAATTATACGCTGCGGTATCCAAGAATCTGTTTCAAGAACATGTGATACCCTGACACTGAACATTTAGAGTAGGTGAGCCTGTTTTCATGATAGATGCTAATGAAAAAAGCTGACTTAAACCAGATAGAAAACGAATAAAAGATGCTCGATTGAATCTCAGAAATCAACGAATTATAAAGATCTTGTGGCAAAAATGGAATAAAATCACGTCCGAACAATGATGTGCTCAAGTCAAAGATGTGCGGCCAAAGATGTGCTCAAGTCATTCGGAAGGATGGCTTTGCAAAAGTCTCATTATTTTTTTTTTAATCTTACATGAGAAAATTATTCTGTTCCCTGGGTATGGGTTCATTCATGCTTATTGTTCTTCCTTAGATTCAACATAACAGTTTTGGAGAACAAAAAGCATTAATGTCTATCAGAGCTCATCCACTTCAATCAAAAGCTCTGGAAGAAGCACCGATCACTCCAAAATAATGCATCTATAGGATTCATTCAGACTACTTCTTCTAAAGCATCACTAATGATGGCTTTTCAAAGAATAAAGCTTCCAGCTACAATATATACATCAATATTAAAATATGTACATTTGGCCACAACCTAAAACTAAAAAGTCCATAATCGCCGTTACCCAAACAGTTATTTAGCCTTCCCAGGTATGCATTTATTTACTTGGATTAGTCACAACCTCCCGAAGTAATTTATTCCAGTCCAAGCTTCTACTCTATTGGTGGCCAAATATTTTTGCAAATCTGACCTACTCATTTGTTTTTGAATCTTTAAATGATGACACCGGGTCCTATCATTGCCCTCCAGATTCAAGGACAAGCTAATAACCAATCTGTTTATCCATGAAAAAAATTAAATAGCCCAATCATCTCCACTCGCCCACACCAGCTTCCAAAGAGAACAAACTCAGTACCTTCAACCTATGTAAATATTCAAAGTGCTTCAAGGAAGGTAATATCTTTATTGCTCTCCTTTGCGCTGACTCTAGCAGGTTAATAGCATGTCAAGAATGTCCGAACAAAACTCAAGATGAGGCCTAACCTACGAGTTATAGAGTTTGAGGATAACCTCTTTACTTTTGTAACTAATATTTGTATTTCCTTTCCTTTTGGCCGCTATACACTGCTTAGAAAACATGAGTGAACTATCTATAACTACCCCTAAGTCAACTTGATCCTTTACTGAGTTCAGCCAATGCCTACCCATTTAATAGCTAAATTCCCAATTATCTCTTCCCATATGTATAACTTTACATTTTGGAGGTCATCTGCCAGTCATGTGCCCACGACACAAATTTATTCAAATCATTCTGCTATTTAAAGTCTCTCTGAACGTCTTTTATCGGGGATGCCAATTAGGTGTCATAAGCAAAAATAGACACCTTAACATTAATTGTCTTCCCAAGATCATTAATTTATATTATAAATAGTAATGTGCCTAGAACTTATCCCTGAGGCCCCCACTAATAATTTAACACTGTAACTTTACTCTATTTAGTACCCCACTCTACGTCCTATCCATCGAGTATTTAGGTAACTTAAAATATTCCCACATATCCCAAGCCTTTTTAATTCATAGAAATTCTAGTAAATTTGTTAGACATGATCTACCTGTTCTAAACCCATCCAAAGAATCATTGTTTAACCCTCCACTTTCCAAAATTCCCCTTTTAGCTATTTTCTCTAGAATTTTACATACCATAGGAGTTATTTTATTATATTTTTTAAACCGCCCGTCTGACGCCGACAAGCAATGGCTAGAAGAGTTAAGCATCTCACGAGCTACTGCGAGAAAGGATGTTATCAGAACCTGACGCCTTGTTAACATTTAACTCAATTACAAACACAGTCTATATTAATGATAGTTAATATCTCTTTGTTTGAACCTGCAGTACCATATATCAAACTGTTTAGGTTCATTCTATAAATACTGCAGTAAAATGGTCATTAAATACCTCAAGTATTTCCTCATCAGTTTCTCGTATAACCCATTCATATTTAGTATTTCCTATTTTATCTTTACTAGATTTATTTTATAATAACTAAGGAATTTTCTTTAATGTTATTTTGAGGGGGGGGGGGGGTTACACCCTTTCGCTTTTCTTTATCAAACTATTTAGCTCATTCCTATTCAATCTATAATGATTTAAATTTTCTACCTGTAATTTCTATTCTGCTATTTTCTTCTGAGAAATCTTTCTAGTTATCTGCTATTTTCACCCTAATGTTTTCCCTCCCTTCTTCCCCATGGCCTTCATTGGGACACATTGCTCTTAGGCCAAATTTACTCATGTTTTAAAGTATTCCACATCCCATAAGCATTTTTATCAGAGTTAGCAAGGAGCGAAATTGAGCGATTGAGTCGCATTTTCAGATATGCTAACTTTCTCAACTTTTATGTCAAAATGAACTATCTGTTGATCACTATTTACTAGTTTAATTATTGATTAACAGTCAATTTATAAACGAAATTATATTTTTTAAAGAACTACATTTAAAGTATATGCACCCCTCTTCGCTTATTAAAGAATTAACTAAAAATTATCATTAAGACTTTCTAGAAACTAACAACTTGCTCTAGCTCATCCAGAAATATTTTTTCAGTCTACAGTGTTAAAATTAAAGTCTCCAAGAATAACTAATTTCCCTTAGATCTATTTATCTCTATCCCCATTTTGCCCCGCTGGGGTGTAAAAGATCCCTAAATGTACCATCCTATTTTTACTGATCCTAATATCCATCCACAATGACTCCACCTCATTTTGCTTTATTGAAATATTTTCATTTGTAATAATACTATTTCTTACATAAACAATTATTTCTTTACTAGTCCTATCTGTTCTTTGTCTAATGTGCATGTTATAACCATAATAATCGTATATACTTATATTCTTTTTCTGCATTTTGTCTCACTCATCACGCAGGGTCGATGTTCCTGATGCGTCTCGGAACAAAATCTCGGCCCTGTGCCTCCTCTCCCAACAATTCCTTTTCTTTGAGGTCGAGAATGATTTTGTCCATCCACCGTCGCTTCAGCCTTCTTCTCTTCCTTCTTCCCTGCTCTTCATTTCCATGACCCTCCTAACCACATATTCTCCATCTCTTCTCATCGCACGTCCATACCATTGCAGTCTTCATTCTGTGTTTTCTTCGATATTTTTCCAACTTACTTTGTTTCTCTTATCTTTTCATTGCCAATCTTATCCATTTTTTTCACTCTACACATCCATCTTATCATTCTCATCTGTGCTACATCTAGTTGCTTTTTTCTGAGCTTTCTTTATCGCCCATGTCTCAACTCCATAAATGTTCGCATATATATGCATCCAAATCACCATCCTTCGCCACCATAGATCCTAGGTATTTAAACTTGCCTACTCCCTTTAGTTCATCTTCTTGCATCATAATTACTGTGTCTTGTTCTTAATCGACCCTCAGCTACTCCGTCCTCTTCCTGTTGATCTTGAGCCCTCTATCTTTCAAAGCCATTCTCTATTGTTCTAGTCTTCTCTCCGCTTTATATCTGATTGTGCTATAAATAAAGATACCATTCGCAAAGAGCATGAACCCGGCAGGCTGATCCTTAATGCCTCGATCCAATACGTCCATAATAAGCTCGAAAAGATATGCATGATCCCTGATATAAACCTACTCCAGCTGAAATCTAATTCTTCAAGCCTGCAAACATATCGTGTATGATTCGTACATACCTTTCCATCAAGCATCTCCACATCTCCTGTTGTTTGACTCGATCATACGCGTTCTTTACGTCTTTGAACACAAGGTGCAGTCCCTTCTCATTTCCTCGGTGATTTTCATTAAATTGCCTCGATGCAAATATTGAATTAGTGGTGCTCTCCCTAACGTAAAGCAAAATTCACTTATAGTACAGGGGTTTTCAGAAGGAATGGAAGAGTCATGGCAATCAAATTATGATTTTCTCTGACGAGCACCGGTCATCAACAGGCAGAAGGACCGCATGGTAGGCTTCGGCCAGGACGTATCCGAGATCCGATACATGTTCACGATCCTGCACCAAGCTTCCGTGATGATGCTCTGCGTTGTTGCTTCGAATGCTGAAAAGGTGCCGTTGGTGTGGTTCGCGGCTGGTTACAGGCTTACCAAAGCCGATTATAGGGACATTTTAGCCAAAAAAAGTCCTGCCATGGGTGAGAAAGATCACGAAGAAATCAGAATAAATCTTTCAGCAGGACGGTGGCCTTGCCAATACGGCCAGGAGCGTGCAAGGGTGGTGGGTGTCGAACATGATCTTCTGGTCGAATTTGCTTTTGCCGCCACAGTCACTCAACCTCAGTGTCATCGGCTAAAACGTGTGGGTGGATGTCGATGGTATGGCCTGCTAGGTCTACCCCAGCAACGTTGACGAGCTGAAGTCGTCCGTCAGCCACGTGTAAGTCAGCATGTGAAAAGACTTCATTCACCACGTGTGCGCTGTCTCTAGGTCTCGCGGGCTCGCCGCCGATGGCGTCATCATTATTAATATTACAATTTAAACATATTTATATGTTTAAACAATAAATCCGTGTCTAACTGCATCCTAAATATCATTGCATCCTTTGTTAAGAGCGTCGTAACGAGATGAACAGGACTTTCGCAATATCCGACATCCCTAAATTTTATTTCTCTAACTGGGATTTAGTACATATATTATATTTACATCGTTATCAATATTATAACGGAAGAAATCATGTTTCTTGTTTCTAAAACTACGAAAATTTGTATAGAGACAACTTCACACACTTATCCCAGAAGCACCATTTTTTATTCTGAATGCCCTCACCCCTATCCCCTCTACAACTATCTGCTTTCCCCACCCCAATCTGTCTAGTTTCAGTCCAATTATATCTTCTTATAACTTCCCTTAATTTCTATTCCTGTACTGCCCTTACCTCTATCATTATATAGTTCCTCGTTTGTACCAAAAATAATAGCACAATCCTACTCCTGCCTTAACTCATCTACCATAGTCCTGCTAAAATGTAGTCCATACACCGTGTACATTTACTTATTTTCATACAAAACATTTCAAATATCTGCAAACACCGATCTTGATTTGTCACAAAGAGTTCTAAAATATTCATTTACCCAATTGCACGTGACCTCCATTCCATCTTCACATCCATTCTCGAAAAAACACCTAAAACATCTTTTACTTTGGTTTCACTCATCCTTTCATTCAACCTTTTGTACCTCTGACGTAACTCTCACGAATTCACTCTGCTCATACCAATCACTACCATATGCGTAACCACACCTGCATCCATCTCATAACTAGATACCAGCCTATAATATCTCTCATACACATCATCTAATCCAGCAACCAGCAAGCAAACACCCAGTTCATTCCACCTGTGAGCACTCAATTTCCTATCTAAATATCTAATCTGAGAATCCCTCACCCCAATCACATCAGTCAACCCCCTATTTTTATTCCCCTTAGGCCTAGTATCACCATTCCTTATAGTCTAGTCAATAATATAACTCGTTCCACTTCCTTGTACATCCAAATCAGACAAACTACTTCCATAATCTTGTTTGCTTGGGGCATCATATCTGTTAGTTATCCATTTCCCTCTTTCTCAAATACATAACCTGTCCTAAACTATCAATTCTATCCGTATTCACTCAGCATTCACCATCACTTACCTCAGTCACTTTTATCACTCAAATGACTAGTCTAGTCATTTCTTTCGCCCTACTAGTCCAAGCCAAAGCCTTCATACGTACACTAGCATTCATTCTTACTCCATGCACCAAATCTCTTAACCTCATACAGTCATCACGAAAACGATTCACTTCCTCCTTCAAAGTCACCTTTGCACTAATCATCATAACACTGGGCTTTCAGAAGCATATAACCTCCTTTCAACACCGCAAGTGTCACACTCTAGATTCATAAAGAGTCCACAGTCTAAAAATGCCACTCCAATTTACCCTAGACCTTATTCGTTCAAAAACACGAAAATATTACAATGCATATATATTAATATTACATCTTATTGTTACCAGTAGTAATTTTGTAATATAAATTTTTTTAACTCGGCCCAATTTGTTTCCAAACACTTCAATGACAATTTAGGCTAAAATCAACAAAACTCAGTATGCAATGTAAACAAAGGGTGGACGTGAGCGAATAAAACCCACAGTATATTAAATATTACTGGCTTTTTCATCGTAACACTCACTATTAACTATGTTCCAGAACTTAAATATATTAATTATAGCATACAATAATTTATATATATAACAAAGATTTTTCAACATAATAAGTATAATTAACAGAAAGCTATGAAACAACTCCTACACCGCCTTTCTTCAATTACACATTATTCAACTTATAATTGTTTTTATCCGCTGTATTTTGAAAGGAAACTTGAACGAATCTCAAAGATTATTCAGTACAATTTGCATCGAAATAAGATCAGTATTTTAGAAAAATCTAAATTTTATCTTGTTCTTTTGTTTTGAATGGCATTTTATATACACTTCCATGTGGAATTACAATGGTCAATTCATACTTGACTCATCAATCTCTATAAGCTATCGATTCTGCGATTGATTAGGACACCAAATTATTATGATAATGATATATAAAGCTGAATGCAAATTTGTGACCTATTATTAAGATTAATGGAAGCACCTATGTCAAATATTTCTATTTGCCAAGAAAAGATGTTGATTCCCAGAATCAATCAATCATTTGAAGATGAGGCACTAAGGGAAGCACTCGAGGCAAACCTACTTCCATCAGGCCGTAAACTCGCTGGAACAATGAGAGCAATCAAAACATTCATTTCCAGCCACTTGTTTAAAATGGAAAAATATAGGAGGAATAACTTTGTTCCGCATGAACTGACAGATGTTCAACAAAAGCGTCGTTACCAGATTTGTTCAACTTTGTGGCTAAGAAAAAATAGATGTTTACAACAACACGAAATGGTCTGCACATTGGTATGACTGACAAGAGCAAACGAAACATATCCCAAAGCCCGCGTTCCATCAAAAAAGTGCACGGCGACAGTATGGTGGACTGCATCTGAGGTTATCCACTATAACTTCCTGAAGCAAGAGCAAACAATCACAACAATGAAATACTATCATGAATTAGAGGAAATGCATAAAAATTGCGAGAAAAACAGCCAAATTTACTCAATCGCAAAGGTCCAATCCTCCTTCACAACAATTAACGTTCACGTGTCGTAAAGGTGACGCTTCAGAAGCGACCTGGAAAATAAAGTCCTGCACCATCCAACTTATTCTCCAATTCTCGCTTCTACAGATTTTCATATTTTTGAACCTCAAGAAACCTTCCTAAATAATAAACGGTTTCAAACCCAAGCAGGAGGAGAAGAAGCTTTTAAAACCTTTATTGACTAGATGCATGAAGACGTCTACAGAAAAAGCATAATTGACTTTGTAATGCGTTGGAAAAGTATATTCAAACACATGGAACCTTAAAAAAGGGACTAATTTCCTGAATACCTAATATTATGTTGTAGGATTTGAAGGGTAGGGATTGGAACTAGCAATTTACTCATTAACTACTTATTAATGAAATGGAATATTGAATTTATTTCTTACGTAAATATTGAATTGTGCAATGAAAACATAGTTAAGGTTCATGCAAATTTAAAATGATTTATAAACTAGTATTATAGTACAGGGTGTAATGATCCCATCCCATCGACTATAATCTTTCCCTCCTGCATCTGATGATTTTAGGATATAATCGTATATGTGATAAGATTAATAGATATGTAAACTTGTATTTTTCAAATATAGCATAATCTATAAGTTAATTTATGTGCCGAAGCACTGCAATGGGCAATTTGTCTCAATTAAATAGTTTCATTTACCCTCCTATGTAATAAGAGATGATTTCCTTTGAGCAAATCAATATAATAAAGGTAATGGGTAGGGAAAACACCAAATGGGATGCAAATATGTTAATAAACTTTAATTTTTGTGACATCATTAATACTTATCACTCGATTTCGTTTTAGTTATTTTCGGCCAACAACGCCACCTTCTTTCGCAATGGTAGCGTCACAACGGACTTGGCACAGGACTTTGGTGCCCAGGTCCTGTCAGCCGACGTCAAAACCGTCGTTTTTCGTTCCCAGGACGCTGCCTGTGCCCGCTACCTCCTACTAACTCGAGCCATCGAGAATGAATACTTGATTGTGGTAGAAATTCAAGGCATTGGATACCCTTTACCGAAAGCATGAGGACCTAACTCATTGTAATAAACATCTAATCAACATCATTAGTTTTTGATTTTAAATAAAAATAAAATAAAATAAGCAGAGTACTGTGGCGGACAACTAGGAAAGCATCTCATTTCTGATGCGCTACTATTTAGCATCTATTATATTCTGTTAATAAATCTTTATCCATTTTTATAGATATTATTTATTATCATTGAACTAAAAATTGTTCATCTTTTTAGCCCGTGAAACGACATCTGTTCCTAGAAGGGCAACTTCAGGAAACTAGATCAAATTCCCTCTAGCCATGATTCCATAACTTAGACCAAGAACCCTCCACAAAATTTCTCTTCATCTAACTTATCCATTTAAACAACCCCGATAATTGATTTTTTATTTCAAATACGGTCGTTGTTTTTTGTATTATTTTAAATAAACAAATAATACAAAATTAGAGGTGCTTCTGGTCGTATATTGTCAAATTTTCACTCGCTCAAATTTGCTGTCGAATTATGTTAATGCTTCAAGTATGATATCATAAAGACAAACACATTTTACAGTCACTTTGCTAAGAACAGAAACATTCGTCAAAAATGTTACTCCACTTATTCATGATGAGAATTCTACCATGGTCTATTATTTTTACATTAGAAGGAATGTTTGCATACTGGGTGGTGGGTTAGGGAAGCTGGAGTAATCGATTTGGTTGACTTGTAAAATCGAGACAAGATCGATCAAGAAGTTTGTTGAGCGAAAAAAGTTGGGAATTAACGAATCGTCACAACTTTCTCCTCAATAAAGCAAATTCCGTCACAAGAAACGATGGTCGGTCAGAATATTGGCTTTACGATGGACCGAATAAGATATAAGACTGAAAAGTAAATTATCACACTCTTTAAAGGAGAACAAACTTGACGGGGATGTGCAAGATGTTATTTTAAATTGGGATATACTATCAAGTGGACATCATGTAGTAAAGGACGAAAAGGACACACATCTCACAGAACCTTGAGCAAAAAACCTAAAAGAATTTCAAAATTCAAAGAACTTAAAGCCCACATACCCCAGCTTTATTTTATGAAATACCCTCTCTGGCAGTTAAAATGACCTACATCCGGCGCAGATGAACAAAAACACTATCTGGGATAATACAAGCGTTCACCCGCCAGTAATCACCCATACACCCTGAACTAAAAAGGAGTAAACTTCGGTACTACATGAAACGGAGAGTTCCATTGGGATGTAGAAGCATGAGCTATGCCTGCATCCCCTATAAAGCTGAACTTCTGCTCTATGGCCAGGAAACTCGTGCAGAAACTTATGGGTGTGTGGCTCGGTTAGAAGAAGACCTGGCGTTAAACCACATTGTATTTAATAGGCCCGCCCTTCGAAGGTGGGCGGCTAAGGCACGAAACTCCTGCAGAAACCGCTGGGTGTGTGGCTCGGTTGGAGGGAGACGGATAGATAGGAAAGAACTTTGAGAAGGGAAAAGGAAACCAGAGAGAATGAGAGAAGTCGTGCAGTCGACGAGCTTGTGGTTCCAAGAATCGAGCAAAGATTCGTGGAAATTAAGGCTGAAATTAGGAACCTCTACTTCCGCAATAATGAAGGTCCATAAAAAACCTGAAGGAAGCTGAGAGACAATTAAAAGATACGCCTGTCATTGCTCCTTACGAGTATGTCCGAAGAATTCGCGGCTTAATGAGATGATCCAAGGCACAAGTTTATTTGCCTTCAAAAGAGGGAATAACACTGTAATCAGCACCAGTGTCAACCAGATATAAAAATCCTATAAAATGGGTCATAAATTTTGAAAGGTGGACCACCTTAGGGTAGTAAAGAGACAGCAGAAGTGATAGATCTACGAACCACTTGTGCCTCTAGAGTAAAAGATGCTGAGGAGTTGAAGAATTGAGGAATGAAGGAGGAAACCAGCTGAAAACAGATGATGTAATTGAGAGTTGTGGTTGTGAGTACTTGCCTTGCTTTTACATTTTGCATCGTCTGCACCAAATTTAGTGTAGTGCAAGCACCATTCAGTTGGTTGAGAATAAGAAGCATGAGAAAAGTGAAGAAAAGATAGAGAAGGAACTGACTGGGATAATAGGAGAAAAGAAAATAGCGGCATGGCTGTTTCCACTGAACAGATTTATTACCATACTTTAAATGGTAGCAGCACAGTCCTGATGATATATAGTAAGAATATTAAGGGGGCTGAGGATAGGCAGAAGAAGAAATTGAATATGGATGTTGCTCCTTACCTTTATTCTTGCTCTCATTGGTTTGGTTACGGAAGGGTGATCCTTTTGTTTCGCCCCACATGGTCATGTCTGTGCTTCTATCTGTCCTCTTCTCAAAAATTAAGGTCGTGGAAGTATTTTTACCTCCAATCCAGGACGGTAGCCAGGTTCGAAAGAGAGGAGCCTTAATCTAGTTGCATTCAGGCCTTTTGTTGACAAGATCATGTGAGAGCTGGACCTGCAAGCAATTTACAATTTTAAAAACATGGGTACGATTATTAGGGACATCCCCAGCCCTTCCTACCCGCCCATTGCATATATGAGTTGATAAATAAATATTCTGCTACTTTGGCCATTCCCCTAAGTTAACTGAGAGACTACGAACGTTAAAATAGGCCTAAAGTGGTCGGGCATTGCCAAGGATGAAAATTTCTGTCAAGAGAGGGTCGAACAACTTGGATTTCCTGCCTTCAGCCCTAAGTAGCCCCTTCAAGTTTTCCAAGGAATGATGAGACGGCGTTATACCCATAACCTGAGTAGCTAGCAGCTTACCAATCTTGTCGACCTCTGAAATCCCATAATCAGGGTCGTGATATCTCAAGGTTTTATAGCAACCTTAAGATGAATGTATTGAAAAAATAATGGAAAAGGCCAAGAAGGAGATAAATGGATACAATATTAAAGAAATAAATATATCAGGAACAAAAGAAAATATAACACAAATTTTAAATTACTTGGATCGGTATGTTGTAAGTTCAATAAATGTGAATTTACAATAAAGTTGATTAACGAATAAAACAGGAAATTACTACAAGGTTTGTAACAACGTGGAGAAAGTAAGAACATTGACAGAAAGTGATGAAACATAAAATATAAGAAATAATTACTAGTCTTGTTAAGTGAATCAATTTATCGTTTATAAGATATACGAGTATATCAATGCAATATAGAAATAGAAATATGTAAATAATTAACATAAGTGACATTAGTAATACGATTTGACTAAGACGAGGCTGTTGAAAAGATCAAAATAATAATTTATTAAGAGTACTTACATTTGGAATACACAAATAATTTACACAGAGCAACAATGAAACAAACCTTTCTGGGGGCTACGTTCAGAAAGAGTGGCCGTGTGTACTTTTTTAGAACATAGACGGATCAGGTGGCCGTGGCCCGGAGGTAAGCTTATTTTTCAATGCTATATGGGCCCTGCATTAAACTTCTTCAAGAGATCCATAACAAAGCAACGTATTGCTACCATTTACATTTAAAAGAGGTTTCCGCAGTCACTTATGGAAATTAGGAAACTATTAATTATTGCATATTTGGAGTGGTATTGTGGTAAAATGTTAGCTATGATACCACTACAGATACCAACTTCACTGTAAGTTGGTGCTGGTGACTACCTTGTGAGCTATAAATTTGTTCTTTCCTTACCTTCGAACATTGCATCGATCATCAGAATGACTTTATTCTTGTAAAATTGGAGTAAAATTACTGATGAACCAATATCATTTTATCGTGTTCATTTTTGTAATTTAAATTATAGTGAAAAAGAATTAGTGTTGCCCATTCGATTACCAAATTCTAAAGATCTATATATTGTACATGAAATGCCTATTAATCCAATAAATAATATTTTGTATACGAAAAGTGCGAATTCAGTGCCCAATAGTGCGTGCCCTAGAGATTCTAATAGACCAAATTATGTGCCTAATAATAATTTAAATAGAAAATTTATTACATTAGGATTGGCATATTTCTGTAGTGATTAAAAGTCTTTCGTGCTCATTTACATTTCGGGGGTAATGCTAAATATTACAAACCATGGCGCAAATGGCCTAAAAGAGGTGATAATGATCAAATGCAACCACCATCTACGTCATTTCCCGCTTTTCCGGGAAATTCACACAGCAAGTGGTTGTATAAGCAACGACCGGCTTGCCATCAGTGAATACTGTCGCTGAGAGATTACATAAGTATAAATGAGCATTTTTATGGATACTATTGCTAGAATATCTATAGCTCTCCTAAATCTGGTCCACTTTTGTGAGATGCGTAATTAAAATGTAAATATTTCACCATCTAATGGTGAAGCTATAAAAGTACATGTGAATTTCAATCAGATGTTGTTATTCCGAATTTGCGCCGTTCATTCGCGTGGATGTTCGGTGTTGTGGATACTAACTCACCATCTTTAGAAGTTGATTTTATCTTTTGGTGGATTGTGCTCTTGGTATTGTTATTGACAATCAGCTGAGGCTCGTATCTAAAGTAAATCAAGCTAGTGCACGCGATTCAGTATTAAACATTAATGATCTTTCACATCTCCAACTAATTGTAAGGCCATGTTGGGTATGTAAATACGAATCGATTTACTAAAACCTAACATTAGTTCTTCTCCATGCTAACTTGGTAGTTTACACAATCATGACTGGTAGTTTTCTACCAAATATAAACCGTCCTAACCAATGACTATAAAGAAATTACAAGTTGTCAAAGCCTCCCATCGAATTCGCCATGGTCTTTTCCCACTCATATTGTGCAAAAGAAGAGCCTCGGGAGTAGTTCGTGATTTTTGCTCCCTGAAAGCAACAACAAAAATGGACCGTTATCTTTAACTTGAATACCAATGAATCAAATGTATATTAGGAGAGAATACAGCGGTATGGACCATCTTTTGGACTCTACAAATATGTAAGGGCACTTTGGTCATATAAATGCAAGTTGCACGGTTGAGCGCACCATAGAGAACCTTTTTCGTGGTTTATGCTGCATTTATATCTGCATTGTCGACATTCTTATTTTCTAAGAAAACATCAATTATCATATAGAACATCGAGATAAGGTCAAAATAATAGCGGAAAAAAATTCTGCGAATCTCATTTGAAAAATGCCAGTACCAATTTTCCTTAGATTTTATTCCATCTTTCGAATGTAATTGGCCAAGATATCGCTGTCATTTTACTAATAATATCGGTTTTCTATGAAGATAAAAAGAGTCTAATATAAAGAGGTAGCTTTGAAACCAGTTTTGGGGGGACTGGTGGATAGGATATCCTAGAACAGGGGTGTCAAGCTCCCGGCCCGCGGTGCTCTCTATTAAAGTGAAAATTTTCAAAGCACTTTTAGAATTAATTTTGCCACTGTAGGTCGTAGGAACTATTTCTAATACTAAATAACTACTTTTGTTAAATTAATTCTTGAACTTTACATTGGCAACTTGGCACTTAAATATTTATAAAGCGACATTTGGCAAACCAGTGTGTAATTCTCTTCCCTTCTTGTGCCTTTAATTTAGAGCGGTTTTCTAGGGTCCCTTGGCAGTTTTAAGTGTATCATATATTTCATATTTTTCTCTCGTAAAAATATTATGTTATACTCAATTATAACTCCTTTTTAAAATGATAAAGCAAAGAAAAATTGATAGTGAATACAGACACGTGAACAATGAATGGGCAAATAAATATTTTTTATCGAGTCTACTGGTAATCCTACCTGCTTAATTTGTAATAAATAATTGGCCGTTGCAAAAGAATACAATGTTAAGAGGCATTATATATCTAATCATGAATAAAAATACAAAAGTTAAGTTGGAAAAGCTCCGTGAAAAGAAAATCCTCAAATTACGTAGTGACTTGTCAAATAGGCAATTAGTTTTTAAAAACATAAATAAGAAAAGTGATGAGTCAGTGCTGGCCAGTTATGTAATTGCGAAGGAAATAATATTTTCGTCAAAGCCCTTTGTAGAAGGTGAATTTTTTTTAAAAATGTATGCTGTAGGCTTCAGAAATAATATGTGCTGAAAGGAGTCACTTGTTTTCAGATATAGCTCTATCAAGGAATACTATTGTAGAGCGCACGCTGGATATTTCTGAAAATTTAAATTTCTAGCTTAAAGATAAGGCCGCTTCTTTTCTTGCCTTTTCAATTGCTATTGATGAAAGTACCGACATTACAGATGTTGGTCAGCTCTCTATTTTTATTCGTGGAGTTGAAAATGATATGACCATCATTGAAGAATTAGTCGAGTTAGTTCCAATGAGGAGCCAAACAACAGGGGATGATATCTTTCAATCTTTGATTAATTCATTAGAAAAGATTAACATAGATTGGAGCAAGATGGAAAGTTTGACTACTGATGGAGCTCCTCAAATGATAAGTCGAGAGTTAGGTGTAGTTTCAAGATTAAAATCTAAATTGCAATCAATGGACGAAAGCCATCATCTTTATGGAGTACATTGCATTATTCATCGTGAAGCGCTGTGCTGCAAAGTACTAAAAATGGATCATGTCATGAGTATTGTTGTTAAAAGCGTTAATTTCATCGGTCTCGTGCATTAAAGCACTGACAATTTAATGATTTATTGGATACAATTGATATTCCTTGTGAGTTGCCTTATTATAGCAATGTCCGTTGGCTAAGTATGGGCATTGTAGTAGAGCGCTTTTTTTCATTGCTCGATGAGGTGAACATTTTTATGGAAATGAAAGATAACAATATAGCTGAACTCCGAAATAAAGAATGGATTTAAGATTTGGCTTTCATGGTCGACATTACTGGTCATCTAAATGACCTAAACTTAAAATTGCAAGGAAGAGCAAAGTTAATAACAGAATTTTCAGATAACATCGAAGCTTTTCAAATGAAGCTCGAGCCTTGAAGTATTCAAATGTTGCAATTAGGCTTTTTTATTAAAGTAAGGAATTGATCATACAATATTACAATACCCACAAAATATATTCTTTAATTCTAATTTAAATTATAATTCGGACCGCAAATTAAGATTTATGTTCCTTTCTGGCCCGCGAAGCAAATTGAGTTTTCACCCGTTTCCTAGAATATTGGATACCAGTTCGAGGACAAAGGATGTCATGATGGACCTGAACTAGATCAGTTGTCTAATAATGACACTACATTAACCGTACTATATGAATATATATATATATATATATATATATATATATATATATATATAATATATATATATATATATATATATATATATTAGTTTAGATGGGTAGCAGTCTTTCCGGAATGCAAATTTTGTTATAGACCATAGTATATTTCGCCTTAATCAATTCCCTTTGGCAACTTTCTATTCTTCTTACTGTCTTTTTATTCCATCTTATAGATGGTAGATCACTTGTACTATATTCATCTCCCTTTCTAATTGCTAAGCTTTCGATCTATTCGATCATCTTCAAGGCGTCTCTATGTATTCTTTCCTCCTTACCTCCTTTAAGGATAAAGTGTGATGGAGTCAAAATATGGTATAATGAACGAAAACGGTTTTTAGGGGATATTTATTCCTCTTCGCCTAAACGTAACTTCGAAAGAAACAAGCCAATCAGATGAGTGGGATTTTAAAACAATTTTAATGTTCTATTCCAGCTCGTGGCCTGAGTGTTGAGGGCTGGTTTTTCTTCGTTTATTAAGATGTCTTCTGAGATATTCATCCTCGCTTTATTTCCCTCTTTTCTTATAATTGTGGTGTTTTAAACTAGAATATCTAGTTAGGTTGATGCTATGCCCGTTCTCTATATGATTTTTAGGCCCTCCGCTTTGCAGATGCATGGTTAAATGCCTCAGAAGGGTGATGGTTGTCATGCCAATATATTTTGAGTTATTATAAAGCTTATAGTCTTCATTGGGACAGATAAACTCGTAAACTATGTTGGCTGACTTTAGATTCGAAGAGTTTTGGCATATGTTGTTTTTCATAAGGAGATTGTTGACTTTAGTTGTTTTATAGGATATAATAAGTTTAATTTTTTCCATTTGATTCTCAACCTTGATGTTACGGTTAACAATCTCGTTGATGTTTTTTTCGTCTATTTTATAGGCTGTACACATTTGATTTCTGTAATACAGTTTGCTGTTATTTACAGCTTTCTGATTACTTTCTGTTTTATCCGTATTGTTGAATTCCATACTTAAAAATGATTTGAGTTGATTTTGAATCATGCTGCTGGGGAAACCGTTGTTGTTTGTTTCACGCGGGAGATATCTCTCTCTATATATATACATATACGTCGTAGGTTAACCCCGCACACCTTACACCAGATTAATAAGATGTCGTAGGTTAACCCTACACACCTTAGACCACTTTAGTATAAAAATCGTAGAATATTAACTAGACAATATGGACCGAGGGACGCTAGAATTACCTTGAGCGTACACTAAGCCGATGATGAGGCTTACACTGGGGGGAGGCAGAGAGAGCACTTTCACAGGAGAGTTGCGCGTTGCCTCCTTGATGCATTCCTTAGGAGTATGGCACCTCTGGTCCTTCACAAAGGATCTGATTTCCGAAGGGAGCGACGCAAGAATTTGGTCCTTAGGATGAAATCAAGGAGGGCGTCGTATTCATGAGGCACCTAATCCCAAAATTAAAATGACGCTGTAGGGAATAGACAAACTGTCGAAAGGTCTGGTTAAGTTGAATGCGACATTGCCTAAATTTAGCTCGATAGAAATCCAGGGTCATGTTGTAAGCGGCGAGCAACTCGGTTTGTAACGATGAGTAATCAATTGTTGCCTCTGATGGAAGGAAGATCAAAATATCTGAGTTGAGACCTCAACAGGGGCAATAATTGTGCTACGCCGTCCGTCTCGATGTCCTACTGGTTCACCTCGAAGATCTTCTCGAATTGGATGAGATATACCCCGAAGTCTTCGCCTTCTTTAAAGATGGGGAGTTTAAGATCGCAGACTGCGGTGCGTGTAGCCTAACACTCGAGGAGTTTATGGAGAGCGTTTCAGTACTTGCTCTGCTCATCTCCAATTCGTGAGAACGAGTTTTCTCTCGTTCTTCTCGTTCATTTTGTCTTTCTTCTTTGTTTCTTCTTTCGGCTTTATCTCTTTTTTCTTCTCCGTGGATGTAGGCCATCAAATCTTTTCCACTGAGTCCAAATAACTCACCGTGGGCCTTAAAAATTTCAAACGGCGACATGATTGCTGGTTTACGAAATGGGCACAACAACAAGAATTAAATTAACGCCCGACAATGAGTATGGCTAAATTATGGGTTCCTTCACGCACGAACGCGAGTGCGAATGGTTTTCCTAACTGATGAATATTCGAACAACAAGGCGGGGGAAGGGGTAACAGTCGCGAGATTTCACTGTAATTGAGACGAGAGTTACAGACCTCCTAGCATAGCAATAGGGAAAATAATACTATTTCCTATACCTTCAACTGATGGCACAATAAGAGGCCTTTAAGGGCAACAATTCAATTCCGTGGGGAAATAAAATTAATAGTTAAACACGGTCACTCAACAATCAATTCACAAAAAAAATAAATGGGAACAGGAACAAAGACACTTCGCAAATAGTTATGCAATAGTTATGTCTTACCTTTTAAACTCCAGAACTGGAACCAAGATTAGCCAACAATTAACAATTTATTTACCCGATTAATATAGATTTCGTAGGTTAACCCCGCACAGCTTACACCAGAGTAATGAGATATCGTGGTTTAACCCTACACACTTTACACCAGTTTAATATAGATGTCGTGGAATAGAGTAAAATTCACCCTTTCTGCTTCCTGAGTGCTTGGCAAGGTTACAATATACGAGGGGCGGTCAATAAGTTTTGCAATTCGGATATAAGGAAACGAGATATAAGAAAAAGTGTATTATTATTTTTCAATATAACTACTCTCGACTTCAATGCAATTGCGCCAATTTTCCCTGAGACTTCGAATTCCCGACAACCAGAAATCTCCCGACTGCTGTTCATTCCACTCCTGGACGGCGAGCTGGACATCTTCATCGTCCCCAAACCAGCGTCCACGCAGTGCAGCCTTGAGCTGGCGGAATAAAAAGTAGTCGCTAGGGGCCAGATCTGGACTGTAGGGGGATGGTTGAGCTCCTCGAATCCGCACTCGCGCAGGGCAGCTTGTGCAACTCTGGTCTTGTGGACTTTGACGACGTTAAAGTTGATGAAGGGGCGTGAGGTTTATAGGCACCCAACGAACAGAGACCTTGGTCATGGCCAAATTGTCGTGGATGATGTTGATAACACTTCCATGTGATATTCCAACTTCTCGCTCGATTTCTTCGACCTTCACCCGTCGATTTTCGAGGATCATCCTCTCCACACGGGCCACATTGTCCTCGTTGGTTACGTCTGACGGGCGTCCTGGACGGGGGTCATCTTCAAGGGACTCACGACCATGGCGGAACTCCCTATTCCAGCGAGCAATGGTTGCATAGGAAGGGGCGGTTTCGGTGTACACTGCAACCATGCGTTCATGGATCTCTTTTGTATTTTTGCCTTCCTTGGTCAAAAATTTGATCAGTGCGCGTTGTTCAACCTTCTCTATCGTTGAAAAATTTGTGATTGACGATCTGCGATCAGCCACTGCTTCTTAAATAGACGAGGTAGGAGCGTGCGGCTGCAGGTTCTGACTCATCATAACTTGTCCTAACACCCCCACAAACAGCCATCCCGGTTCCTATGTTTTGCCCTACCGATTCTCAAAACTTATTGACCGCCCCTCGTAAGCAGAGTGCATATTAACTGAATGTAGGTTGGCTAATAGTCGACAATCTTAGAGTTCCGGGATAACAGAAAATGGGTATAAAAATAACTTTACTAATATGCAAATTAATATTATTTTACAAGTTTAAAAGGACTTTTAGAATGAGCTATACACATATTAAATTTACACGGGTCTCCGAAGCTAAGGAGGAGGGCAGAGTTATAGTGAGGACGGTCATAGTACAAACAAACGGACAATATTGACCGAGGTACGCTAGAATAACCTTGAGCGTAAACTAAGCTGATGATGAGGCTTACACTGGGTGTGTGGGGGCAAGAGAAAGCACCTGCATTGGAGAGTTGCGCGTCGCTGTTTCCTCGAAGATTTGGTTCGAGGGAGTAATCCTTGCCTTGGCGCAAAGTTAGTTCAAACAATAGTATCTGGATAATGACAATTGCGGAGGGAACTTAAATCTTGCTTTCGAGTAACACGAATCGAGATTGAGCGCGCTGCGTTCGAGGAGCGGGGGAAGCGGGTCGAGGTAGACAAGCGTGAATAACGAGAATGCCGGGAGTTTGAGAGATTCTGTGAGAATTGTGCAGAGTCCAACGGGACGCGAATAGCGGGTACGGATGGGGGCGGACAGAGGATACTGGCGGGGTAGAGAGGACGGCGGATACTCCCTTCCAAATCTAGTGCCAGAGGATTTATAGGGGTTGAATGGAGTTTCCCCTCTCCTTCCGAAAGGGAGGCTTCTAGGGTCAGAAAAATCGGGAGACGAGAATAGACTCGGCCTTTTAGTACGAGCAGGAGAAGTTTCTTAAGACGGCGAGGATAATTTTGTTAGACTTCAGATGGTACCTTCTGGGCTCTCACATTTTTCGCAGCTTTCTGTGATATCCACATTTCAGGTCATTGCGGCATCTTACGGTGTCTCATAATTTCGCACTTCCAGACAAAAAAGTTCGCCACGTACGCCAGTACGCCCGTGTCACTCCAGGAACGACCTTCTCAGAGGTCGCAAAAAGGGGTGCCTCGCCAACAAAGAAGCCGGGAAACGGAAGAGCATAGGGAGTCCTACAGTCGGGGACTCCCTGAAAGTTCTTCTGTTCAATGCGAGGTCAATCAGGAACAAGTTTCCTGAGCTCCGTGGCCTCGTAGCGACGGAAGAACCCGAAATGGTAGCCATAACAGAATCATGGATAAAAACGTCAAACCGAGACTTTGAAGGCGAATTCACGGTTCCTGGCTACCAACTCTTCCACAAAGATAGGCCAGACAGAGAGGGTGGCGGTGTAATGTTGTATGTCAAGGATACAATCAAATCTACGAACTCCAACATTATATCCGATCAAGAGCTCCTAGGCGTTGACCTAGAGATAGGTCCTGTCAGATACAGGACCCTGGTGCTTTACAGACCCCCTTCCCAACCCGTTGAGAAGGACAGGGAACTGTACCAGCTGCTGGGTGAGCTTGTTCAAGGCAGAGTGTGCATCGTTATGGGCGACTTCAACAGACAAGTTGACTGGGAAACCAGAGCAGCCTGTGGCGATAGCGCGCTACTCCTGGAGTTCGCCAACAACGAGTTCCTCACTCAATGGGTCAGAGAACCGACGAGAGGAGACAATATCCTCGACTTGGTCTTCACCTCTGAGGATGATATCGTTGAGGATGTCTCTGTAGGCGAAGAGCTCGGTGGCAGTGATCACCAGCTAGTTAGATTTACCGTCAAGATCCCGAAGGTAAGGTCTGCTGCCAGTCAATCAAGGAAACTTGACTTGAGAAGAGCAGACTTTGCACGCCTTCGTGCTGGGCTGACTGATGTAAGGCTAGCGGTATGCGAAGAGGTTGAGGATTCGTGGAACAATTTCAAAAATAAATTCATGAGTCTTCAATCAAGTTGCATCCCTCTGAAATGCCTCCGTCGGTCTTCTGTTCAACCAAAGTGGTTTAATCGAGAAATCGGCCAACTGCTTAGGGAGAAGAGAAATGCGTACCGGCGATCGAAGATCTCGGGTGCCTTTGACGAGTACCGGAGGCTAGCCAAGAGAGTGAAGTCCAGCATAAGGGCGGCTAAGCGTACTGAGGAACTCCGAGTGGCGAGACTCTGCAAGGAGAATCCCAAGGAGTTCTTCGGCTATGTAAATAGCCGTAAACCAATCCATCGTAGGATTGGGCCCCTAGTGGACGAGGAGGGTGCATTAACTCAGTCAGATGCAGAAAATGCTAACCTTCTCAATGACTACTTCTCCTCAGTGTTTACTAAAGAGTGTGGTCCCATCCCCCAGCCCACGGATTCCTACTCGGGGGAAAAGCTGGAGGCAATGGACTTCACCGAAGGAGAAATAAAGAAAAAGATCGCTGACCTAAAGACGAATAAGTCCCCTGGACCGGACGGGTTTCTACCCAAGGTGTTGAAGGAAGTGTGCGATGAAGTATCACGACATCTGTGCGCTATCTTTAACATGTCAATCCGGACCGGATGCGTTCCTAGAGACTGGCGTGAGGCGGAGGTGACTCCGATCTTCAAGAAAGGATCCTCCAGCCATCCGTCAAACTACCGACCTATCAGTCTGACTTCGATAGTCGGTAAACTCATGGAAAGCATGATGGTGGAGAAAATAACGTCGTATTTAGAGTCAAACCTGCTACTGAGGAGTTCCCAGCACGGCTTCCGAAGGCAACGGTCATGCCTGACGAACCTTGTGGAATTCTTCCACTTCGTGTTCAGTGAGCACGATCGGGACAAGGCGGTGGATGTGGTTTACTTAGACTTTCAGAAAGCCTTTGATAAGGTACCACACCGCCGCCTTCTCCGGAAAGTGCGAGCGCTGGGCATAGACGGAAAAGTAGCCGGCTGGATCGAGAACTGGCTAAGTGGCAGACGGCAACGGGTGTTGGTGAATGGACAGGCTTCTGAGTGGGTGCCCGTTACTAGCGGAGTGCCTCAAGGTTCTGTCCTGGGACCACTACTATTCATCATCTACGTCAACGACATGGACGGTGACATGGTTGCCAAGATTTCCAAATTTGCCGACGATACCAAGCTTGGTATGAACGTTGCAAAGGATGGAAATACCGCCCGCCTGCAGGAAGACCTTGGGAAGATTGGGGAGTGGTCGGACACGTGGCAAATGCCGTTCAACGTGAACAAGTGCAAAGTAATGCATATCGGCCACAGAAATCCCCAATCTCATTATATCCTTAAGGGCACTGCTCTCGAATCGAGTGACACTGAGAAGGACTTGGGTGTTACTGTCACTAGCGACCTCAAGTTCTCGAAACAGTGCATCGAGGCAGAGAAGAAAGCCCAAAGGATGTTAGGCTACATAAAGCGCCAGTTTGGATACCGTAACAGGGAGATAGTACTTTGTCTGTACAACTCCCTAGTTCAGGCGCACCTGGAGTATGCCGTACAATTTTGGAGTCCTTCGTTTTGAAAGGACATCGCAAGGTTGGAACGCGTACAAGCCAGGGCAACCAAACTGATTCCCTCTATCCGACATAAAAGTTATGAGGATAGACTAAGGGAATTAGATCTGTTCTCGTTGGAAACCCGTAGACTGCGTGGTCAGCTCATCGAAGTTTTCAAAATACTTCGAGGGTTCGACAATGTTGACTACCGGGATATTTTCACACTGAGTGAGAACAGAACGCGCAATCACGGCTTCAAACTTGAACTGAAGCGTTACAACCGCAATCTGTGTGGAAATTTTTTCACTTACAGTATCTGCGGTATGTGGAACGCACTTCCAGTGGAAGTTGTCAACAGTGAATCTGTTGACCAGTTCAAGTCAAGACTAGACAAAGTCTTGAAAAGTGGCCGTTTAGGGACGCAAAACAATTGAGCAGCCTTGTGCCCGCTCAATTGCTAGTCCAAAGGTACCCTCTTTGAATGGACCGTAAGGTCTCCTAGGGTACCTTCTTTCCTTGTTGTTACTCCTTGTTGTTCCTCTCTCTCTCTCTCTCTCTCTCTCTCTCTCTCTCTCTCTCTCTCTCTCTCTCTCTCTCTCTCTCTCTCTCTCTCTCTCTCTCTCTCTCTCTCTCTCTCTCTCTCTCTCTCTCTCTCTCTCTCTCTCTCTCTCTCTCTCTCTCTCTCTCTCTCTCTCTCTCTCTCTCTCTCTCTCTCTCTCTCTCTCTCTCTCTCTCTCTCTCTCTCTCTCTCTCTCTCTCTCTCTCTCTCTCTCTCTCTCTCTCTCTCTCTCTCTCTCTCTCTCTCTCTCTCTCTCTCTCTCTCTCTCTCTCCATATGTGTCTGTCTCTGTGATCTCTGACAATATATATATATATTTATATATATATATATATATATATATATATATATATATATATATATATATATATATATATATATATAACTTTATAACTCTTTCTAAATGCGTTCCAAATATTGTAACTGCAATATTTCATTCAACAAGGTCCAACGTCAAGCAACCTAATTTACGTATTACCAATTGTGATTCTTTTAATAGCCTGTTAAAATCCTTTACTTTTATTTACATTCATTAAAATCAATTTAATTACCAATTAACTTGCATAACTCGCTGTATACCAATTTGCATCTAGTATTATATCCAATCAATTACATCTTTTTGTTTTCATTTGTAATTCTTAAATAAAATTTATTTTCGTACGATCTCGTGTATTCCTTGTGTTTACCACAGTCCGCCACGTGGGCCTAATCTCAATATTCAAACACCATTTAATCAAACAAATGTATGTGTAAAGGTAATTAATTATTTTTATATGCTATCAAGGTCAACAATATAATAACCAGTACACCTAAGTTTACTGACAAACGAGCTCATTTGGAATTAGAAACTTTCAAAGAATTATCATCCCTCTTTGGTTTTCATCGAAGACGAGCACGCCTTACGACCTACCAGCCAATAGAATAGGACAAAGAACTCACCTAACCCTAAAAGGCTCTGTAATGGCTCGTCGTCAAGAATGGATATAGGCATACGAATTCTTCACTGTCTGAAACCATTCGTCACATCTTCTTAAAAGTCTGATTCAAAATTTAGCAATGAATTAGCAAAAACCATGTCGCAAATTGATTTATACACAACTCTGAAGGGCCTCTAAGTCCTTATCATAATTGTTCCACCGATAAAGATTAGGGTGCCTTATTGTATTCCATGCAAAACTTGCAATCAAGTATAGATCGGCGAAAGCAGCAGATTCTATAGGAGAATGAGGAACTCAAATACAACATGCACCGTGTAAACCTACCATATAGCCTGTTCGTACATATGACAAATGAAAGCCATTTAATTGATATTGACATTGCAAAAATAATTTATAATTCCAACACCTATTATGTAGGCCTCTCATCACTCTTATGAAGGAAATTCCATCCTTTAATACTTCCGATAGGCAATTCAACCCTAATCCCTTAATAAGAAGAATATTGGTCCTTCCTCTGCTCAAAAATGGGGCTGCTCCATACTGCCCCCCCACTCATTACATTTAAATCCAATGGAGAGGGTGGGAGATAGACAACCCTCTATCGGAAGACCGAAATTTTGAAAGTAAAATTATCATTGAATGAAAATTGTTTAACTTACTATTATTGTAATAAAAGGAAGTCAAATTCTTAATAAAAAAAATTCCTCAGACGCCTTTTTCTACACCATTGGGACAAATAATCCCGCAGAAAAAGCCCATTGGGATAAAATGTCCCAAAATATTTTATGCTATAAAATGATAAAAAAAACTACATTTTTAACCCTCTTGTAGGCGCCACGCAATGTTCAGTTATTGCTTCAGTTTTGAATAATCGCTTAGAAGGAAAATCATAGTTGAATTGTGTCGTTGGATTTTTCTGGGACTTTGACCCTTCAGGATAATAGCCCTCGTAACTTCTTCATTTATAATGGTGTGTAATTCGATAATCTCCTCTAAAAGGCAATTGAGACGCTTCATCTAAAATGCTTTGATGGGAACAATATCGCCTTTTAATCGCTGCTACTTGAGTGGCCGATGTCTGTCTTTTGCCTTGGTGGTTGATCCATAAATCCATTGGTGTTTGAACGGGACATTTGGTTGCCACTCCACATCTAAATTTGGTTTTGATTGAAATTATTGTATTATATTTATTTATAAGACTGGATTATACCCATTTAAAAAGGTATCAGGAGTGATTGGTTGACGGATGGATTTCACAGTCTCGCCCCGAAGGACAACCTTGAAGGCAATAGGGGTTCGGTTAATCATGTGAGTAGTTTGTAGGATCAAGAATTCAAAATCACTCAGGGATAGGACATTTTTTCCGATGGAGTTGAATATTAATTTCTTCGAAAACTTGAAACTGATTTCGACAAAGGGAGTCCAGTTGATTGCATCCTTTGAAAAATTGCTCAAATTACACCGGATTGACCCGTTTCTCTTTATATTAGAAATTTTTTTCCGGGTCGCTGACAAAATCGGAGAAAACAAGAGCGGCAATCGTCAATTGCCATCCTAGATCGAGCAGGCATAATTATGGACTGCCATATTTAAATGAGTGGAGAGAGAAGGCTCGAATGAATTTATTCACTCTTGACGCCATGCCAATCTTGGTATTGCATGCTCCACTCCATATGCAGCTAATGCTTACCAACCATCATATACTTTTATTTTCTCGTACTAAAAGGAGATCCATCCATTCTAGATATAAATATCGAAGTTAAATGGGAGATCGAAACGAAAGGTCCAATACGAACTTTGATTAAGCTTAACTGGATGTTCTTTGGATCTTCGCGACACTTTACGCAACCATAAAGTATTCGTTTGAAGCTTGAAAAATGGCTTGGTCTCCAAAATCGCTTTTATATTTTTTACGGGAGTCAGTATAACCCGGGATGTGATAATATTTCATATACATTTAACCCTATTAATAACGTTAATGTATTGTTATTAAGCAACAAAATAGTAAATTTACTCTCTGTACCGTTCATTATTTGATCGCATTTGCTCTTATCGCTAAAGATACCCAGAAAATATTTAAATAGATTTAGTTGATTAGTTGAAGCGGACGTAAAACTTTAAATACTTTTTTTAAGGAGAAATAATTAAATATATCAGTAAATGGCCTTTCTCGTTTCTTTTTTAAGATCAACATTTTCACTTTGTAGAACTCGATTATGAGAACAATTAACTCTTTATATTTTTTTTACATTTATAGTGACTTGGATATCACTGAATAAGGAGAAAGCTCATGATCTGTATGCATATTGTTTGGCCAAACAAGGCAGTCATGTTGATTTCAATCAATTTGCTTAGAACACATGTTTCATGATACTCGAAGTGACTATATGAGTGTAAAAAGTAAATAAAAATATTCATTCACACTGTAAACCTATATCTAGTCGCTAGAATTAATTTTGTACTGTTATAGAACATGAGAAACACCAATGAACAGATTATAGAAATTGCCGCTAACGGCCATCTTGAATTTACTTCATTAACTACTGAACTAATTTCAAATCTGATAGTATATTTGGATTCTTTCCCCTTGAAAACCCTGGGATAGACACGAAATTTGTAGCTACGAGGGGCGGTCAGTAAGTTTTTGCGAATCAGTAGGGCAAAACAGAGGAAGGGGGATGGCTGTTTGTGGGGGTGTTAGGACAAGTTATGATGAGTCAGAACCTGCAGCCGCACACTCCTGCCTTGTCTATTTAAGATGCAGTAGCTGATCGCAGATCTTCAGTCACAAATTTTTCAACAATGGAGAAGGTTGAGCACCGCGCAGTGATCAAATCTTTGACCAAGGAAGGCAAAAATACAAAAGAGATCCATGAACGCATGGTTGCAGTGTACACCGACACCGCCCCTTCCTATGCAACCATTGCTCGCTGAAATAGGGAGTCCCGCCATGGTCGTGAGTCCCTTAAAGATGACCCTTGTCCAGGACGCCCGTGAGACGTGACCAACGAGGACAATGTGGCCCGTGTGGAAAGGATGATCCTCGAAAATCGACGGGTGAAGGTCGAAGAAATCGAGCGAG